>CAUYPO010044323.1:0-82347 GCA_963574435.1 Cheirogaleus major
TCTGTGACCTTTTAACAAGTCCTTAGTAGGAATTATTATAGATATTTTCCTAAAGCTGCCTGTAAAGTAAAACAAGCTTTCAGTGCTTTAAAGCTTTCCTCATCACACAAGAGCAAAACGGATTTGTCGTCAATGCACAGCACAAACTATTGTGCGGACTGTGAGTGCCGGCTGTGGGCAAGGTTTCGCCGCTGGTGAGCGCCGTACCAAAGTGGTTAATGACCAGCTAGGAAGAAGTACTCACCATCTTTTGCCTCCTCCGTCCTCTCTCTGCTTCTCACATCTACTGTGAGTGGGTGCACTCGAGAGAAGCCTGTGGTGAAGCTGATGCCACTCGGACAGCAGATCCCAAGCAGGCTAATTGGATTCTCTCAAGTCTATCTTCCAATAGCTCTGTAGGGAAAGCAGTCCACTTAGGTTTTCTGTAACTTTCCATTTGGAAAGGAAGTGAGAAGACTTCCTCAACTAAGGGTGCCATCAGTCACTTGGGGGAAGTTTTAAAGATAGAGCCTTGCCCAACCACTCCAGATTGAATTCTGGGTACCATATAGGTTCAAGGCGGGGTCTGGGCAATTGACCAGGCTCACTAGGTGATTTGGATGACACCCTTGGTTATGAACCAGAGTGCTAGTCATGAGGTCTCAACCAGGGCTGTTTCCTTCAGCAAGGCACAAAGATGGGTTGGCGCTTTTGAGGACATAGGGCCCTCCCCCAGCTTCACCAACCTCTTGGCCTAGGGCCAGCCCTGTTCATTTCACCCTTGTCAGGAGATGCGGCAAATACAGTCCTGGAGCATTTTGCAAAGCATGTGAGCAGATGCTGGGTAAAGCCCAGCATCCTTGGGAAGGAAAAAAGACTCCTTAGAGAAAGAGGGTGGGGGCTGTGAATAGAAAGGCCAAAGTGCCCTAGAGGACTAGAAATCCTCCATTTAATAGACAGTCTCTTTCTTCAAAAACCAAAAGCTTCCTGTTACTTCTGGCTCCTAATTTCTTAGCACACATTAGCTCTGTAAAATAAAGTCTTGGGCTGGAATGCACCCTACAACCAGCTTTCAAAGGCCCTTTCTGGAACTCTGCAGGCAGCATACAAGTTGCCTCAAAGACAGGCTAGAAATATTCTATTTTGTTATTTTTTAAAGTTTGCTGAAAGTGTAAGAATAAAAGGGGAGTGAAAGTTTCTCATCAATAGTCAATAGGAAATCCACCCCCTCCCCAACTCTGCCCTGGGAACCTCACAGATTTCCTGAAGTTAAAAACAAACACTGTGACTGTTTCTACTCCCCGCAAGATTTAATTCTTCCTTTAATATAAATAAGGCAGCATGAAACACCAAGAGCCCCACTGCTTTCTGCTTCAGAAGCAGCTTTGATACACAAAAGATTGCTGTTTCCCCACCGAGTTCTATAGTCTCTGTATAAACAAGAAGCCAGAAGGTATTTTTACAGTGAACTTTCTCTCGGAAGCAGAGGGGAAGCCGAGGGAGATCCAGGCTTGGTCTTGGCTTCTGGAGGATGGTTTTTGGTTGCTGGGGTCTCTTCAAAGCACAGCGGGATCAGGATGAAGAGGGGAAATGCAAGGGTGATAATAAATAAGGACATTTGCTCTGATTCTAGAAATGCGTCCGATGGAATCGGCCGGGTGGTGCTCAGGGCTGTTGTTAGAGACACGCTTGAGCAGGTTTATCCCCTGGAGTGCCCGGCTGGTGGCTGGGAGGCTGGGGAGGGACAGACCCAAGCCTGTGCTCAGTCTAACTCCTGCTCACACAAGAAGGCTTCCTATAGGCTCTGTTGCCCTGACCACAGCCAAGCCTCCCCACTGTGAATGAACCCTCGCAGGCAAATGGTCCATCTTCCTGAGATTTCTAAGGCTAGGTGAGAGGGCTCCAGGGGCTAGGGGAAGGAGCCTTTCTTCAGTTCACAGTGAACCTGGGCACCCCTGTGGACTTGGTTATGCTGTCTGGGAGGCATGGCTGGATTAAACCCTGGAGCTGGAGCTGCGCCTGGCAGAGGAAGTGGTGTGGCTGGAGGCAGAACACCGGTATAGTCTTAATTCTTGTGTTTCCTCCTTGGCCCTCTGCAAGGCTTACTGAAGTGACTTTGAGAGAGGAAATCTCAAAGGGCCAGTGAAACCACAGGTGGAGAAGAGGCTTCCTGACCCTCTTGAACCAGACCTGGAGATACAGCCCAGCCCCAGCTGCAGGCTCTGGCACCCACCCAGTGACCACAGCCCCTGGCAGTGCCAAGGTGTCCTCTCTGAGGCCTGGGGGCTGTCCCCACGGTGCTGTCCCTGTGGTTCCCAGTCAGCTGAGCCTCTGCTCTTTGGGTCTGGGTCATCTGTGTGATCAGCAAGGCCCATGCAGTTAGGTTCTGGGCAGTGAGGGAGCCCCGCTGAAGTGAGGAACTAGGGAGACTTGGGGCCTGCAGACTGGACCTGGGTTTCCACAGCAGCTCTTGCTTCCAAGTACACCCTGTCCTAGGTCTGGGACCCTGAGACAATCCAGGGCTATAGCATCCCTCGTCCCTGGGCTCTGCAACTTCCTTTGAACTGGGCCAGACTGCAAGCCAGATCCCAGCACCCTGGGTACCAGGCTCCGTCCTTTAACCCAGTCACCCTGTGTGACTCTTTATCTAGATCAGCTTCCAGCATCAGCATCTGCCCTCCCCACCACACTGGTGGTCAGAGAGACCAGCTGTGTGGGTAATAAAGAGAGGTGAGGGGCCACTGAGCTGACACCCAACATGATAAATAACACCCATGGTGCTCGGGATATGGCACGCCGAGTGGAAGGGGGTACACACAAGTGAGAAGTGTAGCTGAAAGGCAGCCAAATTCAAGCTTCTCTCTGCCATCAAGTACTTATTCTCATGTGACAGAGACATTAGCCACTTGGGACCTCGAATCTCTAATAGGTCTTTTCTCTAAATAGTATAAAAAAGTGGCAGCCACAGTGACAGCCCTATTGTTGTGCAGGATGTGGATAAAAGGTTCTGTCCCTGTTAGTGCTTTGGGTGCAGATGGCTGAGGCCAAGGGTTCCTGGGATTAGGGGTGATGAAACAGGTCCCTGTCAGCATTCTTATAGATCCTCTGCTATTATTCTAGTACAGACTGGACCTTGGATGGAAAACGAATTACACCAAAACCAATGACTGCATTGTTGCTAATTCAGTGTCCACAGTGTTCTTTCATCATCTTGGCCATTTGTGGTGATCCAGAAGTAAGCTGTAAAGGATCAGTCCCCAAACCCAAACAAGAGCTTTATCCACAGGCCCCAATGGCATGAAAGCAAACCAGCTTCCAGTTGTATCGTTTTCTCCGCACTGTAGGGCCTGGCTTCCTGGCAGGCTGAGCCGTGGCTCCCACCAAAGCCTGCCTTGTTCCCAGGACAGGGCTTGCAGATGCCCCGGGGTCTGAACGTGGCGGTTGCCCTCGTCCTGGCATCCTGGGTCCCATGTGCTCTACAAGGCGACAGCTTTTTGGGGCAGGCTGGTGTGGTCTGCAGGGACATGAAGGGAATACTCGCTGATGAGTGCTGGGGCATTCTTGAGCATCTCATAGAAGGAGTCCACTGTCTTACGGTAGAGATTTCGTTGCAGGACGAAGGGCCGGAAGAGGTTGAGAGGCTCAGCCCTGCGCACAGCCTCAGGGAGTCCCATGGCCTCGGGCACCTTGCGGTTACCAATGAAGAAGTGATGGAGCTTCTTCTCGAGCAGGCTCTTCTCCAGGAAGCAGAGCAGCTCGTGCAGACGAGCATTGAGCTGTCCGGCCTTCCAGTCGGTGGCCTTCCGGAGGAGCAGGAGGTGCAGTAGGGCCGTCTTCACGTGGTAGGTGCTGAGGCCACTGGGGCCAGTCAGGCGGCTCTGCTTGGAGAGCAGGAAAGAGGCGATCTGCAAGCAGCTGAGGTGGCAGGCACCCTCGGGCAGCGCCTTTAAGGTTGTTCGGAGGAAGTGTCGCTCATAGACTGCAAAGGACAGAAGCCAGTCAGTGCTGGAGGCTGAGGTCCCCCAGGAGGGCTCCCTGGGAAGGTGGGAGACAAAGTACAGGTCTGAGTCATCACACTGGATCACCGGAATCAGGTGGAAGGGCATGAACTTCCCTGAACGGAACTTGATCTTGAGGGACCCTGGGCTGTCCAGCTGGCCAAAGGCCAGGTCGAACTCGTACTTGCGGGCGATGCGGTGCCAGGCTCTGGTGAGGGCTGTCTGGAACCACTTCATGACCTGCATCGTGTCCAGGTAGGGGGAATCACTGGCACACAGCAGGTCTTCCATCTCGCCACTGGGCTGCACCAGGTTGTTTTTGCCGTGGAGGAGACACAGCATGTCTTCCCCCAGCTTGGTCTTGCCGCAGATACAGCCCAGGGCATCCCTGTCGGCCCGGATCACCTTAATCTGGCCGTAGCCCTGGCGATCCAGAGGCACAGAGCGGCTGGAGCACCAGAGCTCCGGGTGGAAGCGGTAGGGCTCTGGGGGCGTGAAGGGCACAAAGAGGTGACACACCAACGGCCTGTCCGCCTGCCAGTTCTCATACATGCTATCCACGCCAATGAAGTCCTCCACCTCCATGTCTGTGTCCCGATTGCAAAGACTCCTCAGGGCTTCCAGCAAGTCGTCCACGAAGCCTTCCACGAATTCCCGGGTGCGGGCAGCATCTGCTGTGGCCCCCCGGATGCAGCGCTCATAGAAGTGGCTGAGGGTGGCCTTGTCGGGCAGGGTGAGGCCTCTCAGGGGGGCGCCCCCCAGCGCAGGCAGCTCATCCTCATCACCGCCCAGGCACTCGGGCGAGGGCCCGTCCTGGTGGTCCTGCCGCCACACCTCGATCATCAGGAAGAGGATCATGCAGAGGGTGCTCCAGAGGTCCCAGGCCGCGCGGGCCTCATTCTGCTGCTTGCCCTCCTCCGCCACCCGCTCCAGGGCCTCCTTCTCGGCCGCCAGCCGCGCCACCTCCTCCTCCAGGCGCAGCTGCTCCAGCTGCAGCTTCTCCTGGTGCGCCTGCATCTTGCGGATGATCTCCTCCTCGTTCTCGGGGACTGTGGCGTTCTCCCGCGGGAACAGCAGCGGGTGGTTGATGATGGCGGTCACCACCACCAGGCACACCCGGAAGAGCCCCATAGCCATGGCCGGAGCTTTCCTGGGAACAGAGAGACCGACAGTCACGCCAAGCTCCCCTCAAGGCCACTTCTTCTCCGGGCCCTCACACCACCCTCTGCCCCCCAGGGCTGGCGAACGTCTCTGTTCTCCCGCCCTGGCCACTTCTCCCCTCCCTGAGATCTTCTCAGAGGCTCCTTGGGAGGAAGAACCCCAAAGGACTACACCTGCGGCGGCGATCTGTTTCTGCCCAGACATTCCCCTTACTAGTAGCGTCGCCCTACTGTCCCTGGGAGACAACCCTTTTCTCCTGCCACTCCTTATGGCTGGGGCGGGGACAAATCCACCCCCAGGATCCAGGGGTGGGCGCGTAACCCTCGCCCAAGACTGACTTTTCTACCCGGCTCCTCAGCTACAGCAACCGTGATTGGTTCTCGGATGAGCATGTGACCCAATTCGGGCCAATGGGAGACAGATGTTAGGATGCATCCGGACCAAAGATCCATCCTGTTGCTAGGGTTGCCGAGGGAACAGGATCACACCTGCAGGGGTCTCTCAGGAAGGAGAGCCTGCCTAAGACACCAACAAAGAGAAAAGCAGACCCCTGCCCCATTCAGCTGTGCTAGAAGCCATTGCGTCAGTTGGAGTCGTTTTTCCACCACCTGAAACCAAAATAGTCCTAAATAAAACATCGCCGTTTACTTCCAGTGAATGCCATCTTCCTGCAATACAGTAGAGCCTAGTAGCTAAGGGAGAGAGAGAGAAAGTTAGGTTCCAAAGCCAGCCCTGACACTGAACAGCTGTGTGACTTTGGGCATGTTAACTGACCTCTCTGAGCCAGGTTTCTTTACTGTACAAGAGGAAAACAGTAGTATCCCACAGGGTCATGGTAATGATAGATGTGATGATCTGTGCAAACAGCCTGGCCCGGTAACCAGTGAATAGCCCATATTCATTGAACAGTAACTTCCTGAAGTCGTTTTGAGCCCTAATATTCCTCCATTGTAAACTTCTTCTGATCTGGAAGACCTCAACCCGTATTCAGGCTCAGATCCCCTGGCCTTCAGTCTTTCCTAGGACAATCTTGGTAACAACCAGAGAGCAACTGAGTCACCAGTTTCTTCTCAGAGGCACCTGAACTTTAAATCTGACTTCTTAATTGTGAAAGGAGGCACTCCATTCCCCAAGGATAAATGGATTTTTAAGCCTTGAGTGACTTTTGGGGAAGGGCTAATCCTTAGAATCTTTGCAATTTCAAATTGTGATCAACACACCAGCAGCTGCAGTGTCTCCTGGGAGCTTGCTAGAAATGCAGAATCTGTATTTTAATACCATCCACATTAAAGTTTGAGAAGTGTTGCCTCACAGAGTAAGCCTTACTTACACACTCTCCTCTTCCTCAGAGCAACCGTGGGAATTAACAATCTGTTATTTCCACACTTGCCAGCTCCCTTCCTGCCTGGGGCCTCTGTGAAGAGACCAAATGGCCAAATGCAAACCAACTAAGGTCCTAAGATTGTTGTTGGACAACAAAGAGAACACCAAGTGCTTCTCCCACCCCCACTACCCTGCTGTGCATGCCAACACCGCTGATAGGAGCTTCTGAGCTCCATCCCTTTGGGATTTGAGCCCCCCCCCACCTTGAATTTGCATAATGAAACTCTTGTCCTAATGGTGTTTAGGAGCAGGGATTTGTCACCAGGTGAGGATACTTCAGGTTGCTCCTGGTAAGAGGCAGGATATAGATGGCCTGAGTTGTTTGCCAGCCACACGTGGGCAAAGCTTGCCGCTCACATGTGACTCAGACAGCTCCACCCCATGCAGAACTGGACAGGTCAGCAGGAGCCAAAAGGGTTGAGAGGAGGGGGGGGTCCTGTGTGGAGGAGGCAAGTTCGGGCCTCAGAGGTGAGCTCTGAAGCACTTACAGGTTTCCCCTTGAGGAGGAAATGGGGGACAAGAGAAAGTGGCGGAAGTCACACTGGAAGGTGGGTGGGGTGGAAAAAAGTACAAGGGGTAGAAGCCAGCTATCTCCCCCAAGCCCAGGAGCAGCTTGCTGGATGATTGCAGAAACAGGTCAGCCCTGGTTTCTGCATCAACGGAACTCGACAGAAAGTGTTGCCAGGGTGGTCCAAGGCATAACTGTAAGGCTGGCTGATTGATGCAGGGGAGAGATTTAAGATAAAGGCGTGGAGTGATAATAGTGGAATATCAGGCAGCAGCAGGTTAGGAAATAATTTGGGGGTTTTGAGGTTCTTCAGGGCCCCTGTATTACAGGCAGCCACCTTTGGGCACAGCAGGTCTTGACCAGTCACAGTAATAGCCTTGGCAGGAGGGAGTCAGTTTCCATGTCAACTCAGGGTAGGATGCCACCGACAGGGGAGTGGTGCCATTGCCAAGTCCTATGACTGGGAAGCCCTCCTGGTCTCCACCCCACACCTTCCACAGCGCCACCTGCATACACTTCATGCCTTTCAGAGGAGGAAGGACTGTAAGGGCCCTGCGGCAGGAGGTTCAGAACTCTAAACCAACTGGAGAGACCTGTTGCAAGGGGTCAAGAGGACAGACTCTAGGGGAGACAGACTAGGTGCACCCAGCATGTGAACTTACTGAAGGTGACCTTGGACAAATTACTCAGATTTGTCAGAACCTCAGTTTCTCCATCTGTAAAACGAGAATAAGAAAACTTGCTATAGTAAAGCTTGAACAAGATAATGCAGGCAAAGCACAGAGAAAATGCTTACTCATGAGCAAGTTTTCTCATAAAGGGGTAGCTGGGATGGGCTGGGAATACACAGATGATCTTGCCCGCAGGGATCCAGGATGGAGTGGGCCACACGGATGCCCCTACAAGGAACCCCGGCAGGATGCAGACAGCTCACAGTAACAACAGCAAGGTTACAAACAAGACCCAGTAGGAAAAAAAAAAAAAAAGACTCAGTAGGAACACCAAAGGAAAAGAGGGCAACAAAACAGAAGGAGCCCAGGCCATGAATACAGCTGACCTGCATTTGAACCTTGATTCCTTCCCCTGCTGGGTGATCCTGGGTGGTTCACTTAGCTTCTCTAGGGTGCCCATGCTTTGCCTGTGAGGAGTTAATAACACCCCACCCTTCTTAGGAATATCGAGAAGGTTGAGTGAGGTAACACCTTGGGTGTTTAGCACGGTGCCTGGCGTGGGGTGAGCTCCTTACCCCTGAGCACCCACAGGCCTCTGCTTTCTCACCTGCCAAGCACATCAGCCCTGCCCAAGTCCCAGGGGCGTGGAGGAACGCACGCTCAAAAGTGCTTTGAAAGCACTAAATGCTCCACTGTTATTGCTGTTCCTTGGCACATCCCTCCATCCACCCTGGCCCCCAGCAAGTGGGGAGAAGGCTTCAGAGCCTGGGATCCTCCTGCAGGTCAGGAGTTCCCTCTGACTCACTTCCTCACTTAAGCCATCTCCCCCGCTTCCCTGGGATCGGATCCCAGCTGTCATTCTGCTCCTCGTTCAACTCTGCACAGGTTGTGTCTGTAGCACCCTAAGGGATGGCCAGGGGGGACCCGGGCGGGGTGGAGAATGGGGCTGTGGCTGCTCAGCGCCCACTACATGGGGCTGAGTTTGAAGCCTCTGCCACTTCCCCTTCCCAAACCACTTCATGGAGAACACTGCCCTGGGGACCCTGGGGGGTCAGAAGAATAAAGGGAAGGAATCAGGTGTTCTGACATTTGGAGACGGGACAGGTGGCTGGGAGCGTCCCACACACATGGATACGTGCAGGTACACTCACACTCATATACACACCTCCCCAAAGAGCCCCTTTCCCCTGAGTACAGGGTGTCCATGTCCACCTTGGCCCAACACTCTCATCTCTACCAGGCTCTCTCACACCTGCAGTCTGAGACATCAGCTGGTGGGTTTGGATTTTAGAATAAACCTGGGCCACTCGGTGGGTTTTTGTCTGACTGCTAGCCAGGAAGCTGGCGGGAAGCCTGCTGAGTTCCTCTCCGCCCCCGCCCTTGCCAATAGAGAGGGGTGGCCCATGCAGTTCACTGCTAAACTTAGCCTGGCAAAGGGCCAGGGTCACGGGACGCAGGAGCTGAGGGAAGATGGAGGCCTCGGGGTGGGCCTGGGCAGCGGGGTGCAGGTGGCTGCCAGGACCAGTGGTTTACTCAGACCCATACTCTGAGGGGTCCAGAAGCCTAAGACCCTGGGGGGTGGGGAGATCTAAGATGGTGCCCTACCTTCACTGGCGTCCCTCACTCTTGGGTTCCCAGAGTCTAGCCCACTCCCCACCACAGCCTAATCCAGCGAACACGGCCAAGAGTTGGCTCATAGCCATAGCTTCCATTCCTCAAGCCGGCACTAGGATGTGCTGGGCTCATACAGTGACTACTGTAACTTGCTAAGAGGCGAGTGTGAGCCCTGTTTCGCAGATGGGTTACCCAAAGCCCAAGACAGTAAGTAATTTTCTAGCCACAAGACTAGAAAAGTCATAGCTGGGCTTAGATTCAAGCCCATTCTGTCAGCCCAAGTTTTCCACTGTGCTACATTTACAGAGCATACTGAGCTCGTGGAACAGGATGGATGCTTCAGGACCCACAGTGATGAGTATACATGATCCATGGCAGTAAAAACATTACAGTCCACGCGGGAAGGTAGACAGCCACTAATGCAGTCCCAAGACAGAATGAGATGTGGGGCATAAAGGAACATGAGCTACAGGCTACAAAAACACAAAGGAGTGGGAGAGTTTTATTCCTGTTCTCTGGCGGCCTCTCCTCGTCTGGAGATCTTCCCTGTCCCCACCTGTTGGGGAGATGTCAGCGTGTACCCCCTTGGCTCCATATTCACCTCCTCCCCTCCTTCCAGACAGAATTCCTACAACAAACCAGGAACAGCTGGAGCCTGAGTCCAGTCCCACACCTGTTCATCACACCCCTCTGCCCCGACACCCACCTACTCCCACCCAGGGTTGGCTGACTGTGGCCTTAGCTGCAGGGGCACCCAGGACCCATTTCTCAGCAGCCCGTGTGCCCTCGGGGACAGTGGTTCTTAACGTGTTTACCAACCACAGCACCACCTGGGAGCGTGCTGGAAATGCAAATTTTCAGGTGCAACCTTAGACCTGCTGATCAGAAATTCCAGGCGTGGGGCCCAGCGTCTGTGTCTTAACAAGCCCTCCAGGAGGTTCTGATGCAGGCGTAGGCCTGAGAACCACCCCTTCCCAAGCCAGGCATCTTCTGGGTAGAAGGGTGGGGCCCCTGCAATGTCACAGCAGCCCAGACCCTGGAGCCTGTCAGATGCAATTAGCTCTGCTAATTTCAACAGCAAAAGCAGCCCTCGCCCTGGCGTCATCTTCAGAGCCAAAAGGAGCAGCTGATGGGTTTCCTTTATGAAATGGAAGAAAGGAGGTGGCTGACGGCAGCGGAGGCACTTTTAGCTCAGGCCTGGGTTACTTGGATCCCTTTCCCACTGTCTAGGTTCCAGGCCCTCCAAGAAAAAAGGAGTTAAGGGAGACTCAAACTGTCATAAGTTTGGGCTAACCCCATTAATGTATCCTGGCCTTGTGCTGGAGTTTTGCAGTCCCAGCTAACGAGGTACCCAGTTGTTTGGGGGGAAAGAAAGCCATGGATTTAAGAAAGCCAGGATTTAGAGTTGTGGTAATCTAAGCCCCATTTAACAGATGAGGAGATGGAGGCCTAATGAGGAAACATGCTTGATCTGGAGGGCGGGGTGGGTGTGCTTGAGGCAGGCTGGACTTCATCCCAGGCATCATCTGGCAGGGATTCCTGCACAGAACAGCAGAGGGATAGTGAAAAGGAAGATGTTTTCATTAACAGCCACTTAGGAAGCAATTACTCCCTTCGAGGCAAGACACTAAGGACTCAGCATGTGCTGTCATTTAATTTGCAGAACATCAGGTAGTTGCACTATCCCTATCTTAGGGATGAAGAGACTGATGTTCAGGGAGGCCACTAAGATCCCTGGTCTGTAGTGTATAACTGTGTGAGGAGCAGCTCAGCTGAGTCTGCCCCCTGCCCGGGGGCACATCCCTGGCACCACTGTCAGTGGTAACCACCAAAAGCATCCAGGTTAGCTGTCTCTCAAGCGTCGCAGCCCTGGAAGTCCAGGACTGTGAGGAAGGACAGGCGGAATGGAGAGCACGAGTCTGACCCTGAGCTTGGAGCCCACGGGCGGGCAGTCTGAGCCCTGGGGAAGCTCCCCTCCCACGGCCCAGCCTACCCGTCTCACCCTCAGGTCCATGCTTCTCGCCAGCAGGGCCCACGCCCTGCACTGGAGTCAGACCAGCCTCCCTGCCAAACCCAATGCCACCCACTGTACCAGGCTGTTCGGGGCCCCTCCTCTGGGGCCTTCCCCTGGGAGCAGGCCTATCTCGCCCTTCTCTGAATCCTGTGGGTCAGCCCACTTTCCTGCTCTTTACTGTGTCACCCACCAGCCCCTGCCTTCCTACCTACAGTTCCAGCATGGTGAAGAAGCTAAAAGTCCCCCGGCAGTCCCCAGGGCGCCAGGCCCAGGCTCCCATCATGTCAGTGGGAGGAGATGGTGGTGGCAGACACGGCTGTGAGAGTGACGTATCTCCACCAACTCTTTCCTCTTTGCCTGACTCAGGGCAGAGTTAGGACATGGCACAAACGGCTCAGTGACAGCAGCTCTGAGTGCATCACTGCTCAACCCACTTGGCTCCTACCTTCCAGGACAGTGGGAGAAGGGAAAGACCTTCAGGGCAAGGCCACAGAGCTGCCACCACGGCACCTCTGGCTTGGGTCTCTCTTCATCTGCACCCCAAATGGGGACAGGGAGGCAATCCGTGGGGGTCTGAGCAGCACTGGGGTTGGGGGCTGGGCCCTGGTAGGAGGGGAAGAGGCAGGCAAAGAAAGGAAGTGAGGAAAGAGGAAGGAAGAGGACCAACACCAACCACTGAGAAAGTAGGTAGGGAGGGCGTGGTTCTGGGCTCCCAGAGCTTCCACTTCCTCTTCTCGGCGCCCTTGCAGCCACCCTGCCTGCCCAGTCCCCTTCCCTCCTTCCCATGGGCAGCACCTTCTATTGACCAGGCCCACCTTCCTTGGACCTGCCACTCTGCTGCCACCGGGCCCCTTCCCCCTGAGGACAGGGTGGTAACCAAGTGCCTGGAGTACAGGCCTCAGGGAGCATGCACCAGGCTGTAGGGCGGGCTGAATGGCGAGGACACTGGTCACTGGATGGCACATGTGTCATCTGAAGGGGACAGCCACCATGTCACATTTTGTGCACTCAGAATGGCAAAATCTTTTCGTTTTCCCCCAAGAGAAGCCAGTGATGTGGATTTTATAAATATCTTCCAATTTTGAAATGTTAGCTGCTATTTCAAAAATTCTTTAAAAACCATATGAGCCAAATAAAAAATATGTGGGCCACCCAGAGCCCATGGCCCCGTCTGCAGCCCTCCCCCACTGGCCATGAAGCATTCCTCAGCACTCCCCTCACTTGTACCCCTCAGCAACTACCCAGCAAACCCACCATGTCCTCTGTGTCAGGACTTCCTGAAATACTCCCCGGCTTGAACTTTCTCCCCAAACCCAGGCCTGATCTAGTCCAGTGCCTCCTGGTTGGCCACAGCAGCCATGCTTGGAAGAATAATCCTACCCAGCGCGTATGAGGGCGGACTCCCGCCAGGCCTTGCCGGGCTTTATGGAAATGCCAGAGCAGGTTTGCTTCCTGCCCCACAGCCTCTGCAAGGACTAGGGGAAAAGGGAAAGAGACCCTGTTGGGGTTGGCATCCTGGTGACTTACTGGAAACTTCCCCTTTTTCTAAGAGTGGGCCTTGAGGGAACTTAATACTTTGGGTGGGTGAGACCGGGCCCCTCCTGAATCCAGCCAGTGTGTCCACATGCAGACAGCGGGGCTCACCTTAGCAAAGAGGCCTAATGGTTATGCACAAAGGAGCACTTGGTGTCACAGAGCAAGGTCTGTGATCCCAAGGAGACCCTCTGCCCTCCCCTAACCCAGGGGAGAGCCCAGCCTGACCGAGTGGGACCCTGGGCTCAGGAGGACTCAGTGGTCAATACTAGACCCTGGTGAGGGTGGGGGAGCAGCACAGGAGAGACAGAAAGCAGAGAGGATCCCCCCACCCATGTGCTTGCTCGAGGTGGCACCCATGAGGCAGTGAGACAGTGTCCACTGGGCCAGAGGAGCTGGCCCTTTTGCCAAGGTGATCCTCTGCTGTCTGCATGGGACGCTCTGGCTGGAGTCAGGAGGTGCCCGGTCACACCCGCTCAAAGCATTAAGTTTCCTTAGGGCCCTACTCTCGGAAGAGGGAGGAGTTTCCAAAAAGTCACCAGGATGCCAACCCCATCCTCTGGACTGGGTCAGGAAGGCGGCCAGCCAAGGCACAGGAAGGACAGCGGCCTGGACTCCGCCACCTCCGGGTGGGCGAACCACCTCCTTCCTGTTCCCACACCCGCATCGGCTGATGCACGTCAGGGTGAGCAGGTGGAGAAGGCAGGGAAGCCATCAATCTCCCAGGAAGGACGGGTGTCCCTCCAGCCAGCTGCCCTGCCTGACTCCCCACAGCAAAGGCCTTATCCCACAGGACATCACAGAAATCACAGTGTCTTGGGACAGACAGACAGAGGCCCGGTGTCTGCAGCTGGGGTGTGGGAAGGGCAGTGAGAAGGGACGACAAGGAGTACAACAGTCACAGAGACAAGGGAGGGTCCCCTGTGTCCCTGAGTGCTGGGCCACATCCCCTTTTCTCTCATCCACCCCGTCCAGGGCTCCTCGAGTCCAGCAGTCACTGTGTGTGTTGAATGGCAGCCCTCAGAAAGATGTGTCCTTGTGCCAATGCCCAGCCCCTTCGAATGTGACCTTATTTGGGAAAAAGGTCTTTGCAGACGTGATTAAATTAAGGATCTTGAGACAAGATCATCCTGGATTACCCAGGTGGGCCATAAATCCAATGACATGTGTCCTTATGAAGAGACAGGAAGGGGGAAGACAGACAGAGGAGAGGTGAGGGGACGAGGAGGCAGGGGTGGGAGGACGCTGCCGCAGCCGAGGGTCCTCTGGGGCCTGCAGAAGCTGCGACAGGCCAGGAGGATGCTTCCCGAGGGCACCCGGAGGGAGCGGGGCCCTACCATACCTTGATTTCTGGCCTCCATCACTGGGAGAGCATGAATGTCTGTTTTAAGCCCCCTGGTTTCTGGCAGTTTCTGGCAGCAGCCCCAGGAGACTAACGCAGTCCAAGTCTCAAAGCGTGACACAGCCCCCTCTTCCAGCCAGCTCCTCCCCATCGACTTTCCCTTTCTGTTGGGGGACCTGCTGTCTCGCTGCCATCTCTGTCCCAGCCCTTGCTCAGCACCAAAGCCGGGGTGGGATTCCATGTGAGGCAGGGCTCTCACCTCCCGGCAAGTGTAGACCTTTTGCGCTCTCTCTAACATCTGCCCCTCCCAGGTAGCCCCCACTGTGGAGGTCCCCCTTCTCCTGTTTCCATGCGACATGGGTCAGAGCTGTAAATCTGATGTTCAGGGTCTGGCCACAGCCAGCCTCAGGGAGCCCTCCAGTTCCCTCCCTGCCTGGCCCAGCCACTTTAGATCACAGACTGTTCCCCCAACACCTCCTGTGCTTCCCCACTGTTCCCCGAACCATCCATGCCTCACCTCTCGCTGGCCCAAGCCCTACCCAAATGCTCTCATGGTAGGCCCATCTCAGAAGCCTCAGAAGCTCCTTCCAAGGAGCTTTCCGGGTTCCTGCCCCCCAACTCCCGAGACAAATCCTTCTTTCTTGAAAGGGACAGAAGAACAAAGGCAGGGAGACGGACGTACTCATCAGGCTGCTCTGAGTGCAGGCCAGCGTCCTGTGTAAGCCCGGTGGCTCCACAGATATGCCCAGCACCCAGCAGGCACCCAGCAATGGCTTGTTCCGGTGCCTCTATCTGTAGCCATCTGCTTAGTGAGCAGCCCTGGTGGAGGGGCCATCAGCCCCTCTCCCAAGCAGGAGCCCAAGGTGCTGAGAAGGGGAGTGATCTGCTCAAGACCACACAACAGACCAAGGCTTCAGACCCCACTGTCTCCCTGCCCTACCCATCTGCATTTTCACCAGCTGTAAGCTCCTGGGGGCAAGGGTGGGGTCTTGTTTGTGCTTACACTCCCCAAAGTGCCCGGCACAGACCTGCTCGGCACAGACCTGCTCGCTGTGCCAAGGACACACGCCATCCTGGGACCCGCAGCTCACACAACACACTGGAGGCACCTGCTTTCAAAGAAGCCCTCCACAGGTGCGACCTCGAAGGAAGGATGAGTTTCCTACAGTGAGCATGCCCCAAGGGCCTCCCTCGCTTGACCAGGACTCCCCTCTCAGATTTCCACGCCCGAAATCTCAGGGCGCTTGTTACTTACAGCACTGCAGCCCTATTCCCCACTGTCCTATACGGACCTGGCTTGGGCTGGTGTTCCTCAGAATGTCCCCTAGCCTGTGGGCCCCCTCTCACCCGCAGATGCTGGTACCGAAGGAACATGAACACTCACCATGGGGCAGGACATGCCAGGGCTCCCCAAACTTGTCCCCTTTCTCTCTCTCCACCCTGTGCTCTGTACACTCCCTGCCTCCTTTGTCGGGCAGGGAGGGAGGCTGCACGCTGGAAGCCGGCTCCAGACAGCAGCAGACACAGGGGCTCAGGGAGGTGGAACCAACAGAGAGTAAACACAAAGGAAAACAAAGAGGAAACAAAGTCCTTCCTTGGCCACTCCTCACCCCCTCCACTTTCCCTTTTCCCAGAAGAAAGGCGATGGATGGAATTAAACAAACTGCCAGCACCCAGCAGCCACCTTCCTTTTGATCCCCAGATGGGAACAAAGAGAGCCCAGCTCAGAAAGACACCCAGCCAGAGTTCCACCCTGCCCCCGGGACACAGGGGAGGACTGCCCCTCAGGACTTTTCCTGGGCCACAGAAAGGCCAGTTCCCCAACCCCAGCCTCACCACCCCAACTTCTCTTACCCAGGTCCTGGCTTCCTGGGATTGCAGCCCCCACACAGCAAAATCCCAGACTGTTCTTCCACCCTGGTCCCCTGCGGCTTAGGCATACCTGACACAATGCCTGGGCCCCAGCTGGGCTGGGGAGAGGGGAAGGGGTGGGGAAGAAGGGAAGCCTCTGGGCCTCTTGCACATACCACACACACACACACACACACACACACACACACACACACTGCCTGCAAAGATCTGAAAACCTCTTTCATCTTAATAAAGGGGAACAGCAAGAGACACAAAGACAAGAGGGAGGCCAACCCAGTTGTAAAAAACTTTAAGAGCTTGTGGTCAGCTTCTTTGCTGTCTTTGCTCAGGCTCTGCTGCTGGGACCCGGGCTGAACAATAGAGCCAGGCCTCTGCCTGCCCTCCCATCCCAGCCAGTCAGAGCAAACCTGCTCCCCTTCTCTCCAGAAGGCAAAGGGCCCCAGACCATAAGGCTAGAACAGTTAGCAAAATTGCTCCCAGAATTATCTATGACTACCAAGAGTCACACTCCCTGTGAATTACACAAATCACAACAATGACAACAATAACCTACAACCACATCATTTTCCAGCCACAGGACACAGAGATAAGGAGTGATGTACGTGCTCTGCTGAGGCTGCGCCTAGCACGCAGTAGGTGTCCAAATATTGCCTGCTTCCTGCATGAACCCATGACCCAGCAAGCTGCCACCGATAGTGTCAAGCTCACAGGGACTTACTCTCACTCCCAAGGTCACCCAGTAAGAAACGGTCCAAAGCTCATCAGCTAAGAAGAGCTGTTTATAGAGGCTTAGAGTACAGCGGCTAAGGGGCCAAACTCCGGAAGCAAGACAGCCCAGGTTCGAACCATGGCTTTACCACTTGCTGTGACGAGAGTACTCGCTTCATGGCATTCTGCACATCAGAGAGGCTGTGCACACAGTCCTGTGGCAATGCTTTGTAAATGACATTGCTGTTGGCATTGGTGTTGGTGATAAGGTCAGGTCTCCCCTTTGTTAAATCATCCTGGTTGCATCTTAAGGACTCCTCTGGGAAGAGGGGGGTGATCAACACCCCTGCAGCTCCTCCAAAAGCCTGGGGATTATGAACTGAGTTGTCTCCTCCACCTCCTTGTCTTCTAAAGCCCCAAGGGGCTGGCACAGAGGGAGAGGAGGAAGTTTGGCACCCAGGAGGCTCAGCAGCCACCTCCCTCCACCCCAGCCTGGCAACAACGACACCCACAGCTCTGGCACCAGGTTCTGAGCACCCAGCATCAGGAGGGGGCAGACTCTGCATGGATGCTGCAGAATGAATGAATGAATGCATGCATGGAGTCAGGACTGGGAAAAGAACCTCACAGCTTTTACTCCCAGGAGCAGGAATCTAAAATTCCCGGAGTGGAGTGGGAAGCCCCCAGAAGTCACTTCTAAATTCTTTCTTCCTGGGAGGCGCTCTGCAGCCAGGAGAGCAAAGCACTAACAGTGTAAGTGTCCTGGGAAAGGCGAGTGAACCCCCCCACCCCCAACCCCCGCCAGCCCTGGAGCAGCCCCTTTTGGTCCTGATCAGCCTTCACCTAACTGCAGGCCGACTCACCGCCAAGGTTTACTGAGAAAATGACACAGGAATGAACCCTGACATGTTTATCTGCCTCACTCCCAGCAACCCTCTTCTTGTAGAAATGGAAGATAAACAGGATTACAGGGTTCAATACAGAGGAGCTAAGAGAAAGAGCAGGGAAGAAACTCTTGGCAGAGTGACCGGCAATTCTCCATTTCTGGAGAAAACCAGACAACCCTCACAGCCCTGGCTTACCATGGGAGTTTTAGCAAATTGCAAGCACTGCATCCCATGGATCAAGGCTTAAGCACTGTGCAAAATGGTTTCCAAGTATCACTCTCGTGTTAAACCTCCGAGGCAGGCACTTATATCCACTTTACAGACAAGGAAACTGAGGCATGGAGAGGTGAGGCCACCCACTCACCCAGCATCGTGGAGTCAGGATGTGACTTTCAAGCCTGTGGTCTTCCCATGCTGCTGTGCTGCCCGGTGGCCTGGCACCTACGGGCTTTCCTTCCCTGCACTGTTTGGGGAAGGACTGGAGACAGTTGAGACGAACTGTGGGCACGAGGCAGGGAGTTAGACCTACTGAAATTATGAGGCTCTTTCCACCAAGAGATTCCGAATGTAACCTGGGTCATTTGAGGTGGCTTTTTGGCCAGAAGGAAGGGGAAGCCTTCTCTGCAGTTGATTAGGAAACGGGAGTGAGGGCTCTTTTGGCACCGGGTGGCGCCTACGTGTTAAGACGAGGCATCGAGGAAGTGGCATGGACGCACTCAGCATCTGAGGCAGCACACAGGGTGGGACTCAGGCATCCCCTGTTCCCTTCCCCTCCAGCCCAGGCATGTGCATCCCCTGCCCTCTCAGTGACGCTGGAACAAAGCCTCAGCAAACAAAGGACGCTTTCATGAACTTCAGGCGGGTCCCCTGACTGCTGCTAAGAGGCTATTGAAACAGGCTCCCATGAGAACAGTGTGTTTTGAGCACGTGGTTTTGCACCGGCAGGCAGGGCCAACATTACAACACCCTCCCTTTTGGTTTGATACAGGCTGGGAGGAGACTCTCCAGTATCAGCTTCAGGGAAATGACCTGGAGGGGAGGGAGAAAGCAGTGACAGCCCACGATAGCGCCAAAGCTGAGCCCCTCCTCCCAGGTGGTGAGTGTCCCACTGTGTTATGCACCTGGAAGTGAGTCATTTGATAATTGGGGGCTTTGTAATTTTCCTAGGGACTTCCATCTGAGGAGCTCAAAGTGGTCTGAATATTATCTGGTACTGGTTGTTACTGTCCCCATTAAACAGACAAGAAAACTGAGTCCCACCTGCTATCACAGAATGAGTCACAGCAGGAGAGGACCAGACAGCTCAGGCATGGACTTGGCAGTCTGCCTGCTGTCTTCTCACCTTGGACACAAACTCTGTGGGATTCTTTACCACTTTTATGTTCACCGGGCTATGGTGTCCATGCAGAGACCTGAGGTGGCAGAAAGAGTCTAAGGCTCCGGGAGACAGCAGATCTAGATTTGAATCACATCTCTGTTGTTTTTAGTTTGGGGCAAGTGCCTTGACCTCTCTGCGGCTGTTCCTTCACCTATAAAACTAGGATAACACCCACCTGGAAGGGCTTCTGTGAGGAACAGAAACAAATAAACGTAAATTCCTAGGATGGCGGCTTTGCTCACAGTAGGTGCTCAGTTCATGAAGCCGTTACTTTTTTAAAAGTCTATTTTACTTTTATAAAGAAAAGGTCATGACAATTGATTTTGGGACCATATTTGTAAATAGAATAATAAACTTCAAAGAGTCTTCTCTGCTAATGATACTCTAATTTTCATTTGTAACCCTGAAAAGGCTAGGTTCCCACAAACACTGGGGCAATTACTTTAGCCACTGACATGCCGGACATCAGGGAAGCATTTGAATTTGCACAAAGCAAAAACTTTAATCAGATACCTTCAAGAGGAAAAACAAGGCAATTCCTGTTATGAAACCTCTGTGGAAAGAGATCTGCCATGTCATCTAGTTTTTCACCTTTATTCAAGGCAGGGAGTCCTCTCTGTCCTGCATCTTTTATCCCTCATGTTGGCATTTGACAGCCCTTGCTTATGAATTTCTGTCTTAAGGAGAGCAGGAAGCATCACCTTCTAAGATGTGGCTGAAGCCACAGGTCGTCAAATTGAAAGCATCAGAATTGCCAGGTGAGTTCAGCCTTGTAAACACTGTCATCCCTAGGTGGGACAGGCACCCATGGCTGCCCTGTCCAACACCACTCCCAACATATCACGTATATCTCAAACACCTCCAACTGCAGGGATTCCACAGGTTTAGTTTAACTCACTGAGAACTGTACAGAGAGGTGAACTGTTAGGTGGATTTCTACATCCGGCCCGTCCTACCTCTTGGGGTAGTGGATTCCCTACATTCCTCCTCTCTGTGTGCTTTCAATCACAGCTCCACAGGCCACTGAACCAACCCCTAACACAGCTGCGCATGTCAGAGGAGCGCAATGATTGCTCAATCAATGAAGAAGTCCCATAGTAAGGACAAGAGCACCCTTGTTTCTCACTTTCTTTTGGGGGTGGGGGTGAAGGAGGGATGGCCCCATCACTCTCCAGCCTGCCCTTCTTCTAACCCTCTCACAGATCCAGGCTGCAGGAGCCCCTGTCAGGAGTCCCACGCAGAGAACTAAAGGTGACTACAGCTGTCAGCACTGGGCTCCTTGCCCTGGGGCCAGACCCAAGGCCTAAAGTCCCACCACCAACTGACTCACAGCCCAGACCTCAGAATCCAGCCCTTCCCTCTACCCCTCGTCTCCCGCAGCCCATCCTCTCCCTTAGCTCTGGGACACACACCTGTGGATGCGATGCCTTCTCTGTCCCTTCCCTCCAACATGTGTCTTACAGTTGAGGTTGATCTTTCTCCTCCATGCCTGCCTTAAGGTGGAGGTGTTGCCTTGGGCGACAGTGATGTCACCGGCAAGGTGCTAACATTCCACTGATGTCATGGGGTGGGCCACGTGGATGGAGGGGGAATGTGCTCTCTCTGGGCAAACACCACAGGCCCCAAACCCTCGAGGAGGCACCTACAGGCCCTGTGCTCTCCCAAATGGCCCTCTTCCTCTCCTAGAAGCCTCTTCACCCTTCCTCCTTCTCTGGTTGCCTGTTACAGGTCCTGCCCCGGACCTGCCTTTCCCTCTCCCGGAGTCAGCAGAAAGGTCCAGACAAGCATCTTTGTCCTCAGCCTGGAACAAACCACTGAGAAGGGCACCAAGGATCTCCCTTTCCTTGTCTGGGACAGTCTGGGTCCCTGCGGCCTTGCCCTTTGTCCAGACCTCAGCGGAGGGAGCAGTGAGCTGACAGGGAAGCTGGGGGCCCAATTCGGCAGACAATGTAGATCCTCGATTGGCCCCTACCGCCCTGAGAAGCTCCTACAGGCCAGACTGCCGGTCTGTGCCAGGTGCTGTGCTCAGCGCTTTCCAGGCTTCATCTGGCTCAACCCTCCAAAAGCTCAATGCGGGGTTATGCCCATTTACTGATGACGAAACTGAGCCTTGCAAGAGTCAAGGCGGCTTGCCCAACTACTGAGAACATGCAACTATGAGTGGTGGAGCCAGGATTCAATCCAAGTGTGCCCCTCTCCAAAGCCCATGTGGCCACACCTTGGCTCTGGGCCACTAGAGATGCAACTCAGCAAAGATGAGCCAGGAGGGGCCTGGACAGAGACCGGGGAGAGCCCTTTAAAACCAAAGAGGCCATTGGGCAGGGCAGGTGGCCTGAGGCAGCCAAAGCAGGCACTGCCTTAGGACTGCTTCACCCCCAGGCTCACATGGGACTGCTGTGATAGGTGGCCAGCCTTGGCCCTAGCACTGCCCAGGGCCTCCGTGCTGATAAGGGACCATGCAAGTGCTTTCGCTCTGTGCTTGGCTTCTTATTGATCCATTCAGGTCACCTGATCATCTTCTTGATTTGCATATAGCATTACCCCGTGGCCTGGCCCTACAACGCGGAGATTGTGCAGTAGTTATTTAGCTTATGCAAATGCAAATCTATGTCACTGGGAGATACTGCTTGCAAAGCACTAAACAAATAAGTAAACACAATGAAAAATCACTACATTATGGAAGAGGAAAGGGAGAAATCCTACCAGGCAAACACTACCCTGAGGCACTGGCAGGCTGATCTGAGTATCTGGCCTATCTGGCAAGTATCTCTCCATTGGTGAGAGATAGGCAGAGTCCTGCATGATTGGTCATCACTGTCCCCTACCATCCTGCCTGGCTCTGACTCTAGCTTTGCTAAACACAGGCCACCTTCTGAACTTTGGTTTCCTATATGGCTTGTGGAGGATGAAGGGAAGAGACAACAGTCTCTGTGATGTTCACAAAGTCTCCTTGCAAATTAATAAACGAGCATTCTGAATTGCGTGCCCACTTCTGGGAGCCTTCTTGGGGTGACTCAGTAGCTTGAGTCCAAACCACTCGGACAATTTTAGAAATAGGGTTTCTGAGTGGGCACAGCTAAGAGCCATCCCCTGGGACAGGTGACGTAATCCAGGTAAACACCACCTGTGGGCAATCTGCTGAGCGCCAGCTGGCCCTTCCCAGGAGACATCTTGAGTTCCTCACTGCTGAAAAGCCGATACTGTTTCAAGTGTCCATGACAGTAGGTAGTAAAATGCTCGGTTCCAGCTAACTAAGCACTCAGCTGTGCGGTGTGGAAACCAAGTGAATATATACATGGAACTGCAAAATGGCGTTTTCAGATGAGCGTGGGAAGGCATTTGCAGGTGAACAGGATTTGAACAAGGAAGGAAGAGGACACAGATGGGGATGAGGGGCTTGGAACATCGGGACAGCACGTTTCGGACATTCCTCACCTCCTTCCACTCAATTTCTGCCTAGGTTGGGGCCTTTTCCCTCCGCACCACACCCAGGTGGCACTTACTCATCACTCTCCTACCAGGCCCCAAACTGGATCTGCCACCTCACACACCGCCAGGTGATTAAGGAAAGTCATTGGATTCTTGGGCCAGGCCTCCCTGTCAGCCATCAAGGCTGGGCTTGCCTCTTTCTTTCCTTCTCTTTTTCCTGCCAAATTGAGTCTTCCATCCTCTTCCACCTGGGCTGAGAGCAGGTATCTCTCCCTTGACAAAGAAAGAAAAAGGCAACTGCTCTTCCCTCTTTTCCCTGAGGGTCCCCAGCTAAACTAACTTTTTAAGCTTAACTTGCTTTTTGCTCTTTGAATGCTCAGTGATTAGGACTCAGCTTCTAGGCTCCTGAACACTTAACTTCCCTGTGCCTCAGTTTCCTTATCTGTAAAATGGGGATAATAATACTTAACTCACAGGGCTACTGTGAGGATTAAATGAGTTTATACAGGCTAACTGTTTTTGAAAAAAAAAAGCTGCTGTGAATGGCTGTACAAGTGGTACACTGCTCAAGGGCACCTGGCTGGGGAGGTGAGCACGAATCTAGCTGATACGCTGCTTGCCCAGATATGAGTCGTGACTATGTCCACGTCCACCCAGACGAGGCTTTATTCCTAAATGGTACCAAGTGCCACACTTTTGCTGAGAGGAAACACCTTACTCAAATTCACACAAGGGACTGAATAGGCCAGCAGCAGCCCTTGAGGTTAATATTATAAACATCAACTATCAGTATCCTCGTGGCTCTGCCTGCCTTCCCAGCAAGACTGGATTAGAGGGGGATCCAGGATGGACCAGTCTCAGCCAAATAAAGTCCTGCTTCTCAGCTCCCTAGCACACTTGGAGCACTGGCCCTCCCTTAGTACACTTCCGGATTGCAGCCCCACAGGCTGCCGTACCACCGCATCCCTGTCCCTACCGAGGTGCTCTCAGCTCCAAACATGGAACCGCAAAGCCTTAGACTCTGAAGGCACCCTTTCCTTCGTACCTGTTGACAGCAGCCTGTCTCTGCGGACAGTGACTAGTAGTAGCACAGTACTTGCCGAGGAGCTCTAGTTGTTGGAAAGTTCCTTCTTGCACTAAACTGAGACCTGCCTCTCTGTCTCTTCTAATTAGGGAGTTTCTGAGGCCAGACCAAGCAAGTATTCTCCTTCTCTCAAGCAGCAATGCCTGAGATATGCGAAGACCACAGTCACGTCCCCCTAAGGTTCTCATCCCTGTGTACCCTTCTCCCTCACAAGACGCACTTTCCAGACCCCCTACACCAGTCAGTTTGGCAGTGGGTGTCCCTGCCAAGACGGAGCACTGAGAACTGGGCTAGGGACCTCCACCGGCCCAACTCTACTCTTGCCAGGCATCATGCGGGGGGTGCACCATCACTGTTCCCACGGAGGAGACTGTGCACCCTTTTCATCAGACAGAAATCACCCACCTTCTTTCTCTTTATTGACCCCAGAGGGTCCAAAAAGGGAAAAACACAGAATCAGGTTCCTCCCAGACAATACCTGCTCAGATGGGGCAATTCTGCCAGAAGCCTTTCTCCAGAAGTTCCTGCCCCTTCTTGCCCTCTGATAAAAAGCTCACCCACACACTCTCTTCTTTGTTTCCCTAATGGATGCTGTAAGAGCAGAGAAGTGACAACTTCTGGGGTGATGACATCACGTTAAAAGTTCAGATCCTTGCCCCGTGAACACCAGAGGTTGAAATGGTTGCATCTTTGAAAGTCACCGAGCTGGAGGACAGCACTTGAACAAAAAGCCTTTCCATCCACTCAGGAGGGCAGAGTCAGTATAACCACATGGTTACCCACAAGCGGAAAATCTGAGGGCAGAATGGCCTGCAGCAGCAGCAACACACAGGGAATTAGCAAACAATGAAAGCCACTTAGACGTGTGGGCGGGAGGGAGGACTCAAAAACATAGCCCTTCCGTTTTTTATAAGGAGGGAATAACAGCAATTCTGCTTGTCTGCCACCCCATTTCCCAGGCCAACCTAGGCCTGTAACTCCACGGATTAATTTAGCTGGCAGCCTCTCTCTGAGGTACACCCGAGATTTATAAAATGGAAAGGCCCTGAGTCAAATGCAAGAGAGGAACAAGAAAATAGAAGGCGACCCCGATTTAGATGCCAAAGACCGGAATCCAGGATGCCACCAGTTTCCCACACTCTTCTAATTTTGACCAGGCAGAGGGGCAAAAGGCAAAATGAGGTCTCTGCCGGGTTCAGTAAAATATTTTCCCTCCCTGGTCGGCAGCATTTTTGTTTTTAAAGAGAAGGAGCTTGTGGGATGGGGAATCCAGCCCTGGGGCTTCTGAGTCCCTTCACCTGGCAGCCAGAATGGCGGAGGCACAGGGACCGGGTTGAGGATGGGGTTGGGGTAAGGAGTCGGGCGCAGAGAGTATTCGCAGCCCAAAGAGAAAGTCTGCACAGCGTAGTCTCGTCCTCTAGTAGTCTTGAAAGAGGAAGCTGCGGGGGGCTTTATCCGGCCCGAAGCAACCCCATAACTCGACTAGCAGAAACCGAAAACAAACTTCACTCCTACTCCTTCCTTGCAGGAGAGGAGGTAAGGGAAAGCGGGAAGGGAGGAGGCTAAGGAGCAGGGCGACTCGGCTTTTCCTTCTGCTGAGGCGCTCTGCTCAGACGGTGAAAAGTAACGGATCGTCCGGACACCAGGGACGAAAACTTGGTCCAGCTCCGGGCTCCGGGCTCTGAGGCTCGGAGCGCCTGGAGAAAGGGCTGCTCGCCTCGCCGGCTGCAGCCAAGCGCCCACCCGCGGAGAGACCCGAGAGCATCCCGAGCTGGAGGAGGGGCCGCAGCAGGACAATGCGTCCGCCTCCGCACGCGCCTTTGGGGGGTCTCCAAAGTCAGCACCCCGGGGGCCGCGCAGGCGCCCGCCCTCCCTGCACCCCCTGCGCCCCCACTCCAGGCAGCCATCTCGGGCGCAGCTCCGCCGAGTCCCCCGTCCCCATCGCGCCCTTCCTTCAGCGCACGAGGCGATCGGCTGCCGGCCCAGGACTTACGTTCGGCCTCGGTCCCCGCTCCCCGCCGAGGGAGGACGGCTCGAGCGCAGGCTTTGCGCGCCGTCGGGGGCCCGGGCCCCGCTGCGTGCAGGCGGCTGCAGCAAGTGAGCGACTCGGCAGCTGGGGGGACGCGGGCGGCCGGCTCCCTCCTTCTGGCCTCCTTCTGCGGGGCTCTGTAGGGTTTAAGAGTTGCTCATTTCCTGGATGTCACAGAAACTTTTCCCTCCTTAGAACAAAACACCCGCCTCCATTCCGGGCCTCGGAAGCTCCTTAAGGAGGACCGTGTGGGTTGCGGGGTTGGGCCCAGGGTCCGCCGCGATCTGCCCAGGGACCACCCTCCCTAGAAACTCCAGACGGCTTAGCAGAACTGGAGAGTGACTGGGAGAGACGGGATCCGGCCACTGGATTAAACTGGGGATGGTGGACGGGCTGCAGGGAAGACGCCCTTAAAAGTCGGTCTAGGCTGCGGAACCGAAGGGGTTAAGTCACTGCAAGTCTACGAGCGTTTTCTGCCCCGCGTTTTACAAGCCGTGGAATTCCTGGGGCCACCTATTTTGTCCCTTGGAGGAAAGTATAAATCGAGACATAATGCCGGCCTTTTTCTCTTTTGCGGCTCGAATGGATTAAAATAACTCACCAACTTTTAAGATAAATGAATGCGTTGTTGCCTTTCTCTCTAAGCAGGCACAAGGGAGAAAGATGACCAAATGCTGCAGGGGGCGCTTTAGTCCCCAAACCTGGTTACAGTTGTTAATTAGATCAAGTATTACTCTCCGGATTTTAAAGGTGAGACCTGGAAGCCAATCGTTTATGAAATCCATAACCTTCTATTATCTTCCGTTTGTCATCTGCCCAAATCCTACAGACAGTAGAAGCGGCCAGGAAGGGTTCGAATGAATTCTATCATATTATACTTTAAGCTGCTTTGGGGGCACCGAATGCCAGTGAGGGCAGGCTGGAGAGATTGGAACACACTATCCAAAGATCATCACCGTTGCTACTGCTATTTGGTCTTAGATCACCTTCTTCCTTCCCTCCTTTGCTTGTTCTAGCCAAATAACTTTAACACTCCCCTGGAAGACGTTAGGCTGAGTCTGAAAGACAAACAGGCAATGAGAAAATTTTCTAAAAATAGACCTCTTGGCCCTTGGCCCAGGGTACTTTTATTTTCAAACTTCTATTGCTTCTCTAATCCTTTCCTTATGTGAGGGATAGTTATGGAGGCTGATGTGTGTATGTGTGTGTGTGAGGGGGTGCTCACCCCTGCTCTCCAAAGCAGGTGGGAGAAACTCCTAGGAGGTGGGGGCATGGGACTGAGCCCTATAATCCTTGGGCTAAGGGTTTAGGGATATGCTGGCATGCCGAGGTTAGTGTTTGAATGCCCTCTGGGATTGTCATCCCATCTGCAAAATTGTTTCAGCAATTTCTAACAAGCTTTGTATGTTTATTTATATTAATTAATCTAAGAGACATTTATTATATTTGTTTTTCTTTTAAACCTGACAATTTTACCTTCTGTGACCTGATGGCCTCTTTCATTGGTTCCTGTCTGTTCTCAGGGCCACCATCCTAACCTGGCACCTAAGCCGTTTTGTAAACTGGCCTCTACTTATCTTACTGACCTCTTATCTTACTCCATGTTCCACACCAAACTCCTTGCAGTTCTTAGAACTTTTGCTTCTCAGAATGTGATATGCTGTTTGCTTGTTTTTTCTTCCCTTGGATGTTTACACATGCTCTATTTAATATTTTCTTCTTGCAACCTTCACCCCCCTCTTCCTCCAACCTGTCGCCCCAATGTACATACACATCATTTTACCTGGCTAATTACATGCTCAGTCTTCAGGTCTCAGGATAGGTGATTACTCTTCCAGAAAGTCTTCCTTGAACCCTCATGCCTGGGTTGGACACCCTTCCTATGCAGTTTGTGTAGCACCCGGTGGTTACTCTATCTAGAAAGGGTTTTTAAAAGGTAGGAAAACACAAAGGATTCATCTTCTGGGAACACTAGGGGTCAAGAAGTCAGGAAACCTGTGCTTCAAACAGAGAAATCCTGAATAAAATATATCAACAACTGAGAGAAAGGAGGATCTCCAGGTATGAGACAGTAAGTGGGAACTCAAAGGCATGACAAATGTCTAAGGACTGAGGAGTGCCCACTTAGGGATTGAGGGTTAGCACCTGTTCAAGCCTTGAGTTCTAGAAAGAGAGGAATCTGGACTTGAGACCCCAGCCTAAGGCTGGGACCCTGGAAAGGCTGCCTTTTAGTAACAGGGGGGTGGGGAAAAAACCCTCTCCCATTAGAAACCTTCATGTTAAAGTCAAGATAAGAATGTCCTCTTTTACCTCTATTTAAAAAATTTTATCCATTAAGAATATGTTTGGCTGCAAGTAACGGAATATGTGACTATCATTTTAGAAGTGTCTAAGACTATAAAAGACTTAAACAAATAAGGGTTTATTTTTCTCAAATAAGAGGCCTGTATATAAGAAGGCTGTTTTGGTTCAGTGCTTTGATATGTCAGGGCTGGTTAAAGGTTATGTGCATTTAATGTTTTGATATATATTGCAAAATTGCCCTCCAAAGAGGTTTCACCGATTTAAACTCTTGCCAATAGAGAATGAGGTTGCCTATTTCCCCACATCATTGCTGATGTTGGATATTTTCTAACTTTAGTTTTCTTGTTTTATAGGTAAAAAAAGATATCTCAATGTCTTCATTTATATTTCTTTGATCATGGGTGAGACTGAGCAGAACATTATTATAATCCATCTTTATGTCTTTATTTGTGAGTAGTCAGTTATAACTTTGTCTGTTTTTCTGCTGGTGTGTGTGTGTGTGAGAGAGAGAGAGAGAGAGTAAATGGAATTTTTTTTTCATGAGCATTTTAAGTGCTAGATAAAGCTTCGAATTCCATAGTGAAAGATGACTGATAAGCAGTGGACCAACTCACAGGGCAGCTTCACACCACAGTTCACAGTCAGTAACATTGGAAAATGTTTAAAAAATTAAATACATGGGGAACAGATTTCCTGTTCACTCCATCTGTGGTTATCCCAGTATACAGAATAAAATGCATGACAATGGGAGAGACAGGAAGCCCATGCTAGTCGTTAAGCATCTGAGGGAGAGGAAAAAAAGGGCACTTTCCTTGATTTGGTCAATCTCTCGCTACCCTGAATTCAACTTTGCGTGGAATTTCAAGAGATAATAGCAAGTTAGTTTACAGGATGTTTCACTGGAACAGGCTGCTTTGTTGAGACCTCAGAGCTGTCAGTTGAGCGAGATGGATGGGGTTGCATTTGGCTATTTGACTCCGCAAGGTTAGTTCTGGCAATCCCCCATGGCTAGGAATGTGGGAGCCTGCAGGCTTTTAGACATTATTTCCTGACAAAAATGAAGCCCAGAGAAGTTAGGTCACATTGCTGGTTAGTGACAGAATAATAATAGCTAAAACTTACACTCTATGCTAGGTATTACTGTAAGCATTTTACACATACCACCTCATTTAATTCTAACCACCATGAGAATTAGATTTCCATTTAACCAGTGAAGAATTTGTGGCCCAAAGAGGCTAAATAACTTGCCCACGGTCACATAGCTTGGGAGAGCCAGGATTTGAACCAGGCACTGGGTCCAGAGTCTTGCCCTTAATTACACACTGTATCTTTTTGTTCAAAGGTATACCATGTTCTATCTTTTTGTTCACTGTATCTTTTTCCTTCAAATGTACAACAGTACTGAATTTCCCCAAGAATGAGATGACAATAATTAGACAAAGTGTTTTTCAAAGTTTTTTGAAAATACATTTTACAACCCATACAACCCATACAAGTGCATTATAATCGAAAGACAGATTTCTTTAAAACAGTCCGTATAATCTGTTATGTTCCTTTTTGTTTTTCTCTTCTAATCTCTTACCCTTTTTTGAAAAAAATGCAGGCCACAACTTACTAATGAGTCAAGCTCCACAGTTTGAAGAAATGCTTCTTTAAACCACTCGTCTAGCTCACATATCTGTTGTGAAAGCTGTTATTGGTTTATATGTTAATTTTCCATCTGCACACATCACTTGGAGTGGGAAAGAACTGTCAGATAACGTCTATCCAGCTATTTCTGGTCAGTAGGTATTTATTACTGTCCTTGTAGTTAATGTCTAAAGATGGTACACTGGGCTTTAAAACGAATCACCATGCTGTCATCTTAGAAAGACCTTTGTTCACTTATTCATCCATTCATTCATTCAACAAATATTTCAGCACCTTCTCTCTGCCAGGCATTGTGCTAAATCAGGAGTTGGCAAACTACTGGGCTGGCAGGCCCAATCCAGAGCACCACCTGCTTCTATAGAGAAAGTCGTATTGGCTCACAGCCATGCCCATTCCGTGTGTGTTGTCTACGGCTGCTTTTGACCAGTAGTAGCAGAGCTGAATAGCTGCAACAGAGACCATGCGGCCTGTGAAGGCCTTAATCTGGTCTTTCACAGAAAAAGTTTGCATACCGTGGTGCTAGAGTCTAAAATACAACATTTTAGACTGCTCTCTAATCTCTTAGAGGTTTAAATTGTCCTGTTTAGCTTAAATTGGCTTCTGGCCAGGTGGGGTGGCTCACACCTGTAATCCCAGCACTTTTGGGAGGCTGAACTGGGAGGATTGCTTGAGGCCAGGAGTTTGAGACCAGCCTGAGCAACATAGCAAGACCCTATCTCTACCAAAAATTAAAAAAAAAAAATTAGCTAAGCGTGGTGGCACGTGCCTGAAGTGCCAGCTACTTGGGAGGCTGAGGGAGGAGGATCGCTTGAGCCCAGGAATTTGAGGTTGCTGAGCTATGATGATACCACTGCACTCTAGCCTGGGCAACAGAGTGAGATCCTTTCTCAAAAAAAAAAAAAAAAAAAGAAAAGAAAGAAAGAAAAGAAAATTGGTTTCTAAGCTCCCCAAATGGGCTTGAGGCTTTTTGCACCTTTCACATTGCCTCAGGGAGTTTACAGTGAATGTTCAGCAGGCATTTGTTGCTGCTGAAATTATTCAGTAGATCTCACAGCAGGTATTAGTAAGAAAGCACCCTACTTACCAACTAAAAAAGAGAGTCTAGTCCTTCAACATAGCAAAGAGTTTCATGTTATAGATGTTTATCTTTGCTGCCTATGAGAATTGAGTAGTCAACTTTTATTGAGGACCTCCTGTGTGTCTGGCCCTGTGAGTAAGAAAAAAGACATGGTTCTGTTTTGCTTACATTGAGGATGGGGAGAGAAATGAGATAAATATGCATTTTATTGTAATCTTTAATACCTGTACTTTTGTTTGGGGCCTTGGTGTACACTTGGAAATAATTTCATTTAACTACCTAGAATCTTAAGTGTTTGTGTACCAATAAGTTTCAACTTCCTTTAGTTACTAATCACTCCCAGAGTAATTGCTATGTGCCTGAGTGTATAAGTTAATTGTACATTATTCCCATTCATTCTTCAGACTTTCTACTTTGAGTGTCTCCTATGAGCTAGAACCATAGATAGGTTAAAGAAAAGACTGGCCCTCCCAGTCTGCAGTGTATTGACAGAGAGATGCTCAGGTTTTCCAGCAGCACAGAGAAGTGTCTAACTGGGAAGACTTCTTGGAGGAGGGGACACTGAGCTGACTCTTGAAAGAGCTAACGGGACAAAGAAGAAGCCATAGGATATTCCAGACAAAGGACTAGCGTATATAAAGTCTAGAGGTGTTTGAAAATAGAACACTTTCAGGGGATAATAGAAATAAGAGTATTGACTCACCACCAAAGGTATTTTGTGCCTTGATTTTTAAAATTTTTTCTTTATTCACTTATTGACTTATTTACTCATTCATTTATTTGTAATGGGAATGGGTTGTATGGAGCCACTCAGTCCTTTTAACCAATCTGGTCAGCCGGTTTGTTTGTACAAGTCCTTACAGTCCTGGGTAGGACATCAAACTGCAACCTTGGCTACTTGGGCAAGAAGTACCAACTGAATGATCTCACCTAACCAGTCATACCCCAAAGTAATCTGACTGGTAAGAGAGGAGTTGCTGTTAAGTCAATAAAATTCAAGGCAGGTAAGATAACTGGGTGGTTATGACACTATTATCTCCTTCTCCTGGTAAAAATGATCACCTGTCATGGCTGTTCCTTCTCTGCTTCCATCTGGCACTGACCTTTCAGTCTTTCTAATAAATCTGCCTGGGCTTCATTGCCTTCTCAGGTATCAAGAGGGGAGTTTGTCTGGAGACCCTTTGGGAACCGATGTCAAATGTTCAACAAATGTTCTGTTAAGTTAGGTCTGCAGCAGGCTGGGAAAGGAGAAGATTAAAGGAATAAAATATGTCCCAAACAGTCTTAGAGAGCACTAGCCAGCTGGGGACTCTGCTCTGTCATCTAAGGTGACCATAGGGTCAGCTGATAAATGATAACAATTTTCTGTAACACGTGGGCTTTTAATCTTCCCAACGGCTCAGAGGAGAAATGTTAGATATGATGACAGGAGCAGTTTTTACCGTGTCATTAGGGACCCTAAATGTAGTTTTTAGGTTCTGCGGACACTAAATCCAGTGATGCCACAAGCGTGCCTATGCAAACAGCATCCGTGTTGGTCAGGGCTTTTTATTGTTTTTGGTATGAGTAATGAAAGCTCACTTCATCTAGCTTAAACAAATAAGGTGATTTTGTTAGGAGGATATAAAGTTTCTAGCAGAACCCAAGAGAGCAGGTGTTGCTGGGCCTCCCCAAGAACTGTTACCAGGATCCCAGGATCCAAAAGGCATCAGCAGTCAAGGAAGAAGCCTCCTTCCCCATCATTCCTTCCCTCCTTTGGGTCTGTGGCATCCCCTCCTCATTCATAGCTTTAGTCTTCCCTAGACGCAGCTTGCTCTTCTATTCCTCTCCTGGGCTTCACATGGTCAGATCCAGGCTCCAGCAATGATTGACTTACAACTCTTGTCCCCTATTATACATTCCCAGGAAAAATAATAAAATTGGCTTCATGTGGGTCAGGTTTCCACTCTTGACCTATTTGCCTATGTCCCTCGGGGGACCAGGTAGGGCCACCTAGGACATTGTGGCTTCAGGGAGGTGCATACTTCTGGGTGGGAATTACTAGTCTCAGAGAAGGAGATTGTGGATTGTGCCAGACCCCCCCAAAATAGCCTTCGGGACCTCTCTGATCAGTAAGAGGAGTAGGTTTCTTTTAGGGCACAGTTGCTTTGCATTATAGCCTGGGGATTTACATAGAGGGCTGCAAATCAGTGTTTCTTTCTGCTTTTTTTGCAGGTTCACTTTCACATCCTCACCGGGTGTTGTCAAAGAGGTGAGCACTGTGTATGTAACACTGTTCTTATTCCTGTGTTACAGCACTCAGCCGAGAAGTCCTAGGAGGGTACTGATAAGACGCGATTATATCCAGGTTTAAGTAAGGAGCTTTGCAGAGGTATTACAGCTCTCAATCATATATTTGAGTTACCTGGCAGGACAAATGGATGTGTCCTTGAGTTTGCAACCACTTCTCTGCTACTCTTCCCAGCCTCTCTACCATTCACCCATGCCCTCTTACCAACATTAGTGTCCACTGGTCCCTGAGAGGGATCTCACCCTCCCTACGACAGGGTTTTTGCATTCTTGATTTGGTATCTGCCCAGTGCCATTTCCTATACTTGGGATTCCTTTTATTTTCTTCCATGTCTCTGACTGATATATATCATTTGAGGTCAAGTTCAAGATCCATGTCTACCCTATACCTTTGCCTAATATGCCACTGTCCACTGGTCTTCCTTATTTTAGACCTTATTCAATAGTGAGTCACTCAATTGTTATTTGTTAAGCAGAGTGCTGGCTGGTTGTATTAGTTTGCTAGGGCTGCTATAACAAAGTACCACAGGCTGGATAGCTTATGAAACAAAAATTTATTTCCTCACAGTTTTATAAGCTAGAAGTCTAAGATCAAGGTATTGGCAGGTTTTAATTCTTCTGGGGCCTCTCTTTGGCTGGCAGATGGCCTCCTGTGTGCACACTTTCCTGGTATATCTTTGTGTGTTCAATTTCCTTTTCTTATAAGGACACCAGGTGGGTTAGATTAGGACCTACCCCAATGACCTTATTTTAAATTAATCACCTCCTTAAAGGGCCTATCTCCAAATACAGTCACATTCTAAAGTATGGAGGCTTAGGGCTTCAACGTGTCAACTTGAGTGGGAGGACACAAGTTAGCCCATAACACCAGTGGAGACAGGACTGAAGAAGACATACGTGATCCTTGTCCTCTTGTTGTTTGACAGCCTGGGAGGGAAGACAAATATTAAACAGCCATTTATGTGAATAGGTCATTAATGACCATTGTGGGATGGTCCAAGAAGTAGAATGCAGTACTTGTCAAAGTAGTCTGGTGTTGAGGGACTGGTCAGGAAAGATCTCCCTGAGGATGTGAGATCTGAAGGAGGGAGGGATGGGGGTTAGCCAGGTGAAGAGAGGGACGCCAGGTAGTGGGAAAGAGCATGACATATTTCAGGAACTGAAAGAAGCTACTGTAACAAGGAGTAAGTGATGGGAGAAGGCACCAGAAGGTCAGAAGGACCAGATTACACAGCACCTGTGTCCTTACACCCTCCCTTCAGCGCTTACTACATCCTGCCTTGGACTGTTTTAAAAAATCTTTGGTGGAGGAGGGTTAGCATGCATGTTCTGCTTCTCCTTATGCCTCTTGCTGGAGGAGATCCTGTCGTAGACTCCTTTTGTATTCTCTCCCCACAGTACACAGCACAGGGCTAAGCATATAGTAGGTACTCAAGAAATAAAGTGGGTATAATGAGACATGAGATTGATAGAAGCATGCTCATTTGTCTAACTTTAAAGGCTGACATGATCTTGGTGGATGTTTTTCCTAGAGGTGCTGAAAGGTGAGGACTTTTGGTAATATAATGCCACCTAGTGCTTCTTTTTATTACAGCAACACAGGAGAGCAGGGTGGTGATTAGTTTTTTGTCATCCAGAAAACTGGAAATCAAACATTTTGTTTCACCGGCATAAATTGATTTTTCCAACCGCCCATCCTTTCATCCATTCATCCACCTGTGTTGATGTCCACCTGCATCTCTTTCTTATGAAGTGAACATGTCATGTGCCTTTCCACCTCCTTGTGGTTCCCTGATTGCCCCAGCTCAGGTCTTTTGGCCCCTATATAACGAATGCTCTCAGGTATCAGTGTCTAGATTCCCTGAGCTCCCGTACTGCTTTCTGTTGACATGGCACTTACTAAATGACACCACCATATTGTGTTAGCATTAATTGTGGGCATTCCTTTCTGTCTTTCCCCCAATGCAGATTGCAAATGCAAAGGGCAGTGGCTCTGCAATGATAACCTTGGTGATTCCTGTGGTCAGCCTTGTGTCTGCCATGTAGTAGGTACTTTACAAGAGGGTTTGCTGGATTGAATTGCTGTCACCTTGACACGTCACCTGCTTGTGATCCTTTAGGAGATTCCTAGAAAATGGGAAGACACAAAGCCCCACATTTGACACCAAAGCAAGACATAGGAGGCCAAGGCCCTCTAGGTCTTTCTGTTTGCTGTGTACCTTCAGGAGTGTTATGGAGTCTCTCTTGTTCACGGTGAGCCCACAAGCTAATAGTCCCAATATGTAATCAGGTTTTCCTATAAACACACAAAGCAGCCTGAATTGTGCTGCCTGCCCCATCTCCAGCCCGTTTCTATTTGCTTGCAGTTTGATTCAGCCTACCTCTCCAGCTCATTCGTCAGTTCTGCAAAAACCCCCATGCACATCACGTTATGACTCAGCCACATTTCCCCCCGTTTGCCCACTAAATATACAGTCTTAGGTCATGGATGAGATGTCATTGTACATATGTCAATTTTCCCTGAATTAATTAATCATTCCAAAGCTGTTCCAATTAAAATTTATCATGGGAAACTTGGCAAACTTACTTGAAAAATTATATGGGAGGATAAAGGTCCACGAATAGCCATAGCAATTTTGACACGTAAGAAGCAGGAATAGGGGACTTGACCCTCAACCATGATGACTAACTACAAAGTCATAGTAATAAAACCTTGTGGTACTAGCACAGGAACAAACCAGAGGGCTCAGAACATACTCATGTATATTTGAGAACTTTCCCAAACTAATTGGGAAAGAATAGACTGTTTATTAATAAAATAGAGTGTTGGAAAATTTGCTCACTTCATGGGAAAAAAAAATACAGTCACATCCCTATCTCACACTACAAAACTATATATAAAGGGGAACTATAGATGGATTAGAGAACTGAAGGTAAGAAAGTAAAACTATGAAGGTCATAGAAGAAAATGATGGAGAATACTTTTATGACCTTGAGGAGTTGAGAAGGACTAAATCATACCAAAAAAGCATATAAAAAGTTAAAGAAAAAGAAAAGAAAGAAACAAAGATAAAGGGCCACAGTATCAAAATTAAGTATTATTGTTTCATTAAGGACATAAAGGTAAAGTTTCCAGTCTTTGAAAGCAGATTAATGTTAGGACTTTACAAAAATATCTTGCAAATCAAAAAGAGAAAGAAAAAGACAAATAGAAATATAGGCAATTCACAGTAGGGAACCCCAAGTGGCCTGTGAATGCATGAAGAAATGCTCAATTTTACTAGTAGTTACAGAAGTGAAAATGAAAGCAAAAATGTACAGATACTACTTTCATCATATTGACAGAAATTAGAAAATTAGACAATTAGATGAGTCAGTATTTGTATTATAAAGCACTTAGAATAGTATCTGGCTCTTAGTAAACACTATATGAGTGTTTATGAATAAATAAACTACCACATGCTGGAAAGGATGGAAGTCTGGGACAAAAACCTTGTACAACACACTGGAGTGTAGTATAGGGCAGTAATTCTGGTACACAATCTTACAATACAGTACTTCCACAGGGCTTCCACTAGGCTATTAGGCATCTTTGTGCAGTTCGAAAACAGTGTTCACTCAGGGCAGATGAGTCTGAAAAAGGCATACCATCTAGATAGTCACAGCATTCAAGGTTCATGACTTGGCTAGGGAACAGAGCTTTTGTGGGAATAAAAAGGAGACATCTTCCTCCAGCAGGGCACATGACATGCAAAAGAGAGCTGAGGCTGTTTTTCAGCCCTTATTGGCCCCTTGGCTGGAATCTTTGTGCAGGACACAGCTGCATAACCGAATGTGATGGCCCCATGCCTCCCCTATGACTTTAACAATCTCACTCCTTGGTGTATGTTTCAGAGGAATTTGCACACAGGTCCATAAGGGACCACAGACAAGGAGGACCATGGCCGCACTGTTTACAATACTGGAGAGTTGGAGGCAGCCTTGTTATCTACCAGTTGGGGAATGGGAGTAAAATGTGATGGATGCCCCATATGAAATGCTGTGCAGCAATCAGCAGCAATGAACTAGGATTTCCATACCAACTGCAACAAGGACAAATCCTTTAAAAGAATGTTGAGTGAAAAAAGTAGAAAATAAGGTAATCTCTAAAGTCTAATATCATTATTAAAATTTTAAAAAATACCTGATAGAAATGTTATACATTTTTCAAAACTACACGTGGAAGCACAGTAGCCTGAAGCCCTAAGGAAGTGGAGGGGGAGGGGAGAGGGGAGATGGAGAGGGAGGAAATGGAATGATGAGGGGATGTGAACGGTGCAGAGGAGACAAGGGAGCAGCTGGGATAGGCGTGGGCACATGGGGTGCTGAGAGAAGACGGGACCAGGGCTGGCGTCAAGGTGTGTGTGGGGGGGAACAATTCAGTTGCACAGGAGAGGGAGAGGGAGAAGAATTGATCTTGGGAAGGTAGCCTCAGGGCAACGGGAGATTTTTGTGATGTGGCGCTACTTAAATTTTTCCAGGGTGCCTTAACCTCTGCACCCTATTCCTCTCACCCTCATGACTAAACCTTTTGAAGGCGGGCCTGAGTCTTCTCTAACTTAGTTTCCCCTTCGTGTCTTGCGCACAGTGGCTGCTTCACAGGGTTGAAATGACTGGAACTGAGATTATTCCTCGCTGTCACAGAGGGCAGAGGGTAGCCGCCGGTCCCGCTCTAATCCGGAACCCTCTGGTCCACATTTCCTTCTGGGTGTTAGTCCTTGGCTCCCCATAACTGTCTCCCCGGTGATCCCCCACCGCCCTTTCTGGGTTGCCTCTCCCCAGAGTCTTCGGCTCTCACCTTGGGACTCCGCCCAGCCTCCGGAGGCACCGCCCCTTATCTCGTTGGCCCCGCCCCATTGGGATATATTTGCATATTTCTCTGGGGCGCACCGCCCAGGTGACCGCCGCAGAAGCTCTCCCCTTCGAATTTCTGCGAGCGCCCCTAGAGGGCGTGGCGGTTGCCAGGCGACAGGAGGACGCGCCGAGCGCCGGGTCTCGCCCCGGGCGGGCGGTAGAGACAGCGTGTCGCCGCTTTAGACGCTGGGAGTAGTGCACAGCCCCTTCCCCAGACTCTGGCCCGGTTTCTGCGATCTCCATAGCAGCCTCTGAGGCCGCCCCCAGAGAGCGTCGGGATGGCGGAGGTCAGGAGTCAGCGCCCCTCTCTGTCGCCCCTCGCTTGACCCCTCCCCATTGTCCCCCTCCCACTGTCGACTGTCGCATACACTGATTCCAATATTTCCTCCATCAACATCCTATCCCCACCTGCACCTGCACTTCCCCACCTTTCTCCGTTTGTCTTGTTACCTCCTGTGGCTTCCTTCAACTGGGCGGACACCCCCCCGCCCCCACTATTTCACTGGCTCTGTGCTAAGCTCGGTAGGACATCTGTGAGTTCCCAAATCCACACATGACATGCACCCACCCTTAGATTTTGAACAGTGAGGTGATACCGTAAGAGAGGTTCACACTGAAATATTGGCCAGGTCTCACCTGACTGGGGAAACCTGGACAAAAGATCCATAGATATCTACTGTCAGCCCTATTCGCTGGCTCTTGTCCACCTATCACACCTTGATTCCCTAATATGGTCACCTGCTGTCACACTCCTCATTAAGGCTGGTCAGCCCATCACCACTGCCCTGTGTGGTCACTGAGCCCTGTGTGAATATGCTGTAGCCTCGCTTCACTCCCCCATGTAGTACACACCATCTTCAGCTGCCACAATAAGGAGTCATTTCTGCAACTCTTCTCAACTCTTCAACTCTCCCTGATGTCCATTAGCCCCCTCGTTTATAACCTTAACAGTCTTGGGTCCCTGTCATCACTTGCCATTCACGGTCCCCATCCCCTGTGGCCCTACCCAAATCCTTCATGGCCCCACCAAAGCCCTCCTCCCCTCCCCCATTCCAAGGTCAGTCCCAGCCAGGACCAGCTACATGATTTTTCAAAGCCCGGTGCAAAATGAAAACACAAAGCATCTTCAAAAATCATTAAGAATTTTAAGACAGGACAACAGAGCATTCAACCAAGGGTGGGGTCCTTCTGAGCAAGGGGCCCTGTGCAACTGAATAGGTCTCACGTCCGTGAGACCAGCCCTGGTCCCATCTTCTCTCAGCACCATCGTGCCCCCACCCCTATTCCAGCTGCTCCCTTGTCTCCTCTGCACCGATCACATCCCCTCATCATTCCATTTCCGCCACCTCTACTGTCCCTTTATAAAGTCCATCTTCCTATGGTCTGCAGTTCCCTCCTTTCCTTATCATAAAGTCCCTTTAAAATCCCTGGGCTCCATCACCCCATCTCTCTCTGACATCCATGCTGCTGTGGCCACATCTCTTCTCCTGTTACCCATGCTTATTCATATATCTTTTCTTCCCGTTTCCTCCTCTTGTGCCTTCTAGTTCTTTATTTTTTCTATTATTGCTTTGGGGTGTTTCTTCTTCTCCCCCATTAATCATCCTGATTTCTTTCATTCTTCATTCTCCATATATAAGCCCCAGACACCAACACTGTGAACTAATGGTTTCCCAGTTTCTGTTTCCTTTATTGTCTCGTCTCATTTCTTCCTTTCTCCTACTTCTCTTCTCACTTGACCTCAGCCAACTTTTCCTTGTTTCTGCTTTCACAATTCTCTATTTCCACCCTGGCCTCATCTTATACTACAGCTCTCTTTTCCTTTTTCCTTTTCCTTCTCTCCACTAACTGGTATTCCCAGCACCTAAAATAGTACCTGGCACATAGCGAACACTCAATGGATAGGTGACAGAATATAAGACTGCCACGGTTCCACTCTGATCAGTTCCTGTTCACACCGTGATTTCAGCATAGATCCCATTATATACCATAACAGTATAGATACTGTTTATTGGTCACAGCTAAGAGATTATTTTTGCTTTGCTTTTAATACTAGTATACAATTTAATGACAATATGAACAAATCTCTTTTGTTCATAAAAGTTTCTTTAAAACTTTTCTTTCTTTGGTGTTTTTCTCATTCCTGTACTAAGAGCCAGGTATACAGGGAAAACCTGGTCTGCAAACAAATCATTAGGCTGGTGATCAAGTGTTGACATTAATACCATTTACAGGGATGGAACTGAGAACATTGTTGTGATAAATTTTTGTGTGTGCTTATGTTTAGCATCAACAAGGGAGAAGCACAGAGCAGCAGCAGCACCATATTTCCTTAATATGATTTTTTTCCTCCTTTGTGGGATTACTACTTTGTGGTCTTTCCAATAATCTGCTTTTAGTAAAGAAGAAAAACCTCTGTTGAATTTAAAATTAGTACTAAAGTTGCTATACAAAATGTTTTAGATATGCTTGTGACTCTGCATCTATTTTGATCTCCAAAGATTGTGTTTTGCTTGCGTGTCATCTTTAGAGATTTAATTAATAGTATGAGTGTTTTTGAAAAACAAAAATATGTAGACTTTCTCCATATTGGGCAAGATAGGCTTGTCAAAACAGGAGGTAAACTAGACTACTTACTCAAATTCTTCAGGGGGAATTGGAATTTTACTTGATTATTGGGACTAGAGATTGTCTTAGTTGGTTTTTTAAATTAGCAACTGAGTATTCATGTCAAAGCCCTTTCTAGTATAGAATATCAAAGCATAATGTTGCAAACCTAATTAAAGCTTTGCAGACCTTATCAGTCCTTTGCTCAAAAGTCTTGAGTGGTTCCCTGTGGCCTGCAGAATAATGCAGTCCATACTCCCTAGAACACCATTCAGTCCCTCCATAGTCTGTCCCTAACTCCCTGGCTAGTCTTCTCCTTCCAGCTCTCTGTCAAACCTCTTCAGCCGCCTTGGATGCTTGTGTGGCCCTGAGCCTTTGCCCAAAGTTTTCTATCTGCTGCGAATGCCCTTTTTCTTCATATTCACCTGTTAAAATTCCAGTCTTCCTTCTGGGCCTGCTCAAATGCCATTTCCTTTATGAAATTTGTTTTATTCTTGCTGCTGGGAGTCATTTCCTCTTCCTGTGTATTCTTATAGAACTTTGAGTTTATTTGGCAGGGACCAAATTCTATATTTTCATTACCTGCATACATACTCCAGCAGCAATTGAAGTATAAATTCCTTGTGGGTGGGCTGTTATTCTTATCTTGGTATCTCACTCCATCACAGAATTTACATATAGCAGGTGTTCAATAAATATTTGCTAAATGAATGAATAAATATATTAACCATGCCATTTCTTTTTTTTTTTTTTGCATTTACATATTTTTATTTTTTCTAGTTTTATAGGTTTTTTTTTTAATTTCAGCATATTATGGGGGTACAAATATTACGGTTATGTATATTGTCCATGCCCCCCTCCGCCCTCGAGGCAGAGCCTCAAGCATGACCATCCCCCATACGTTGCACATCTCACTCATTATGTTTGTATATACCCATCCCCTCCTCCCCCCCCACCCGCCCAACACCCGACAAATGTTATTCCTACATGTCCACTTAGGTGTTGGTCCGTTAATACCAATTTGCTGGTGAGTACATGTGGTGCTTGTTTTTCCATTCTTGAGATACTTCACTTAGTAGAATGGGTTCCAGCTGCATCCAGGAGTATACAAGAGGTGCTATATCACCATTGTTTCTTAAAGGGCTTGGTGTTTTCTTAGGAGATCCCCAAATTTGGCTTGTAACTACACTAGGGGGTGGTTTACTGCATTCTTTATTTCTCAGGGAAGCCTAGATGAGTGAAGGCCACTTAGCTTCTCTTGTCTTCGAATATTTGTGTTGGGCTAGTTGATCTCCAAGGTTCCTTTCCTCTTCATGCATTCATTCATCATGGATCATGACTCATTATCATTCATTTGTTCATTCCTTCATTCAGTATCTGTTAAGCTCCTCTGTGCAAGGCACTGTGCTAGATAGAAAGCCTCCATTGCTAAGAACTTAACATATATCACAGATCATCACATTTAACCTCAGTACAGTGCTAAGACAGGTGTTCAGTTCTGCTCCAACAGTCTACTCAACAGTCCTATGAGGAAGAGGTAGAACTATTAAATACTCATTTATTCAAGAAGGCTTCCTGTGTGCCACTATGTGCCAGGCACTGTTCTAGGTTCTGGAGACAGGAGTAAGTCCCTGCTCTTGTGGCACTTGCTTACTGGAGAGAGAAGTGGGCAGGAACAAGTACATAAATCGTGTATTTCCAGTAGTGTTAGGTGCTATGAAGAGGTAACATATGGAGGTGCTGGGGTGGGAGGGACGGTGCTGATGACAACCACATCTCCTGGGCCTCTGACCCCCCTCCTGGCATTCTGAGAAGGAGTGTGGGAAGCTGGGCCTCTGCTGAGTGGAGCTTTCAGACTTGTCAAAATGTGAACTGGGCTAGGAGATGTGAGAACCCATTTGTCCCGCTCTGCCAAGGTGGTGACAAGTTATTTATCACAATAAATTCCCAAAGCACTAAGCTCTTGGCTGGTTCCAGAGGCTGGCAGGCCTCACAAGGGCTTGTGATACAAAAAGCATGTATTATCTGTCAGTTTGAGCTCATCACCCCTTCTGAACATATCTGGGTAGCTTTGTTTTAAAAACATGTTTTACTTTTGAAAAGGCAAGAGATGTACATAATACTAGATTTAAAAACTATAAAATAGTAGATGTTGCCAAGTAGGTCTCCCTCCTGCCCCTGGTCCCAGGGCCCCAGGCCCGCCTCCTCCCCAAGCCACCTCCCTGTCTAGGTTACCATAATCTGGAGCGACCTGCATGACTTCCATGTTGGTCCATGGGCTTCCTACACACTTGCATGCAGATTAATACATTTCCTATTCATAACCCTTGATGTTCTCCTTCTACCAAAAAAATATGCCCTCTACCTGGAAAGAAGGCCTGGGGGAGGACTCCATGAAGGTCAGACTAGAAGCCTAGAAGCAAGTCCTTTCCAACAGGAGCAGAATCCTGGCATGGCTAGGAGTGGGAGTCTGCAGTCAGCAGACCAGGACACAAATTCTGGCTCTCCTTCTTTCTGGCTGAATGACTTGGGCAAGTAAAGGAACCTCCCCAAGCCCAATCTGCCACTCCGTAGACCGGGGCTGATCACTCCTCCCTGGAGACGTCGTGAGTACTGCATGAGCTAATGCAGGGAGGCCGCAGGCCCTGCACCTGGCGCAGGGCTGAGCCGCAGAGAGTGGAATGTTGCTGTCATTATCATTGAGTGCGTTCCAGGCATCCCTTGAGACCTCACTTGTGCGCAGATGCACATGTGCTCAGGTCATCGGGCACTCTTGATAGGGTGTGAGTGTCACAGAAGGGTCACCTGCAACCTGTGTGTGTGTGTGTTGGGACGGTATTGGGAGTTGGAGGCCAGTTCTGCTGGTTTCTCTTAGGTGAGTCCCACATTCTAATCCTAGTCCTGCCCCCCACCCCCTGTCTGATTTTTATTTATTTATTTTTTGAGACAGAGTCTTGCTCTGTCGCCCTGGCTAGAGTGCAGTGGCATCATTATAGCTCGCTGCAACCTCAAACTTCTGGGCTCAAGTGATCCTCCTGCCTCAGCCTTGAAAGTAGCTGAGACTATAGGCATGCCACTACACCTGGCTAATTTTTCTATTTTTAATAAAGACAGTGTCTCACTCTTGCTCAGGCTGGTCTTGAACTCCTGAGCTCAAGCAATCCTCCCGCCTTGGCCTCCCAGAGTGCTAGGATTACAGGCGTGACCCACTGCACCTGGCCCACTGTCTGATTTTGAGCATGTCCTTTAGCATCTCTGGCCCTCAGTTTCCTCATCTTGATAGACCACAGGGTTGGTCTCGGTCACCTTTAAGTGCCCACTGCCCTCACATGCCCGGAGGGCAAGCTCTGCCTCAGGAAGGGGAGCTGGGTATGTGCCCTCACAGCTCTGGCCTTCAGGGAAAGAAACTGAGTCAGAAGGAGCCTTGGGCCACTCTTGCTCACTGGTGTAGGAATGACAGGCACTAATTCTGCCTTTGCCAGCCCCATTCTCAATGTTCCCTTTCCCTTCCCAGACTTAATTCCTGGGACAGGTCTGCATTCCCTAAGCCCTCATCCGGCCTGGGGAAGGTTCCGAGAGCTGAAGCCAGGCCAGGTTCGGAAGGAAGTTGAGTCGGGGGTGTTGGGAATGCCCAGGCACAGGCTCACGAGAGACAGGAACAAACATGCTCAGATCACACTTCTGGGAGGGGGCTGGGAGAAAAACCACTGTGGCAAATCACTGACTGTACCTGTCACCTGCAGCTTGGCTTCAGGCTGCTGTTGTCAAGAAAAGAAAGGGTTGCTAAGAAAATAAGCCCTCCGCACCTGCAGCTGCGTGACGCTGGCCCCCGCTGTGTTCACAGGCAACGCGCAGACCTGAACTCATGTTTGACAGAGTTTGTGTCCATCAGGGTGGTGAAGAGGAATCTTCCTGGCAGGCAAGAAAAGCTCAGCAATGCCTCCAGGCAAAGGAGCCCCGTGGCGAACTACCTGTCAGCTGGCGGGAGGGGAAGCCCTGCGTGAAGGAGCTTTATTGTGACAGTTCCCGCAGTACGAAAGTCGCTGCAGGGTCCCGAGAAGTGCTCTACAGAAAGCAACGGACTTCATCATTCTTGTGTGTTTTCTACACACAAATGAGAGTCCTGAAAGCAAAGCCAACATTCGGTGGTGCGTCCTACCTTCTATGGTCCTTACACGTTCACTCCTGTTTCCCCGGATAGACAGTGAGCCACCAAGGGCAGAGTGACCTCCTGGCAGCTCCATCACCCACCTCCCCTAGCCCATGGCTTTACTCATGGTCCCAGAACCTTTTGGGCAAGATGACCATCACGTGTCCTCTGTTACAGACAGCAGGATGACAAGTCAGAGCAAGACTGTGTAGAAGGCTCCGGGCTGTCCCGACACAGCCTCCCCAGTGGCCCCACTGCACACACAGGACAACTTGCTCTGGGGAAGCTGCTCGAGGCTGACTGTGCATCCTGACCGGGACCATCTCAGCCCAGTCCGCCAGCCCTGGAGGATGACATTCTGAGGCCAGGCCGCCTGGGCCTCTGGCTGACCACGCCATGCTTTCTGTGGCCTGCTGAGATGTGGGGGTTCCCCGTGGGAGGGACGCAAAGCCCATCTGGATGTCTTCGGAGCTTTCACTTAGTTCTTCTTCTTTTGGGGTGGCTGTCCCTCTGTCAGTTTTCTTCTGGGAAAACACAGACCTCCTGTAAAGGCTCCTCAGAGCCGGCCCCGCCCAGCCCAGAGCAGGGCACTCTTGGGAGACTGGCTGCTTTGCCCTCATGGCTCCTTCCCTCTGTCCTTGGAACCGAGGTGCCCACCCACCAGCTCAGCAGCCACAGTGTGGGAAGGGCTTAGGACAGGCCAGCCTAGGGCTTCTCACAATGACTCCTGCTCCCTTCTCTCCACGTGGTGGGCTCCTTGTGTCAGTAGGGCCTTTTCTGCCCTCTCCAGGGGTAGGGTCTCTTCACAACCTTATGGGGTCTGAAAAACAGTCCCCCAGAGATGCTCCAGTCTGAATCTCTGGAACCTTACATGATGAAAAAGACTTTGCAGATGTAATTCAGTTAAGAATATTGAGATGGGAAGATTTTCCTGGACTACCTGGTGGGGCCAATGTCATCACAAAAAGTTCTTATAATAGGGAGGCAGGAGGTCAGAGAAGAGAGAATTTGCGCCGTTCCTGGCTTTGAAGATGAAGGAAGGGGCCAGGAGCCAGGAGCCAGGGAGTGCAGGCAGCCCCTGGAAGCTGGAAAGGGCAAGGAAGCAGATTCTCCCCTGGAGCCTCCAGAAGGAACACAGCCCTGATGATTTCAGACTTCTGACCTCCAGAACTATAAAAGAGTACATTTATAGTGTTTAAAGTCACCAAATTTGTGGTCATTTGTCATAGCAGCAACAGGAAAGGAAAACAAACATGAACAGGGCTCCTCCTGTGATTTTTCTTTCTTTCTTTCTGTTTTTTTTTTTTTTTTTAGCCTCTATTGATTAACAGAATACATAGTGACAAAAAGCCATCTTGAAGTTATGTGCCAAGCGTGATCTCAGATCTCAGCATGAATCTAGACCGTCTGGGTTCAAATCTCAGCTCTATCACTTAAAGCCGTGTTACCTTGGGCAACTTTGAGCCTCAGTGTTCTCACTCTGCAAATGAAAAGTGATGACAATACCTTATGTTATTGTGAGGATTACATGACTTAATGTGCAGAAAGCATTTGGAAAAATGCTTGGCATACTGGAAGTGCTATGGAAGTGATTATTTTTATTACTATCTTTATTAAAACATAGAATAGCTGAGAGAGACGTATTATTTGTCCATTCAATAGATAATGTACAGAGTCCACTTGCTCAAGGCTTCTTGGGTGTGGCTCCGGGTCATGGTCTTCAAATAAAAAAATAGATAATGTACAAATAATTTTTAGTCTTGCTTTACTTCACTCCACTTCTGTTTTTTAATATGTCCCAAGAAGGCTTAGTGTTGCAGAGAAGAAAATACAAATGCTCACCTCAAATCAATAGAAACACATTGATTCTTTTCTAATGGGTTCTCAGCCTAATCATGAAGCCCATTTCGTTAGATATTCGTTATATCAGCAGCCAGGCCCAAAGGACAAACCCCACTCCCAGTCCAACTCTCCTTATCAGGACCCTCCAAACTAGACTGGGGTCTCCAAAGCACTGGGTATCAAAAACAGTGGTTATTTTCCCCGTCTGTGTTCAGGTATGAGGCAGCAATGTGCCCAGCTCTAGGGAATGCGTGTCCTGACTAGCTTAAGCCTGTTATGGTAACCCCACTTACGTTTGCCAATTGACTGGGTTTTGTGGCAGGCCTGTGACCTATCTAGCTGTTACTCTAGACATGAGTAAAAGTCCGATGGTGGATTTCTGGGAAATTTTTCCTTTCCTGATAAAAAGAGTTTAGTTACGGCCCAGTCAGTAAAACAGACCCCATACTAGGTGTTTCAAGCAGGAAAGGGTTTAATATAGGGAATTAGAACTGCTGAGAGGGTTGGAGGAACAAAAGTAAAGTCAGACTAGGGCTAGCTGTCAGGACAGCCGCCAGCTCTCGGAGTCAGGAAGCTACAGAAACCACAGGAGACTGCAATGATGATCCTAGCTGTCTGCAGACCCAAACAGGTGATTTTCAGGTAAACTAGAAGCCACTACAAAATCTCATGTGTGCCCTTCTTTTTTCCAAATCTCACAAAAGTACCTCCCATTGGTGAGATCTAACCCAGGGCTCTGCTAGCAAGGGATTCTGGGGTTTGTAGTTCTCAGGCTGTCAGTCTTTGTGCTGAAGGTGGGGGATTGTGCTGAGTTGCCAAATACATTGTGCCTAAAAGCGAAACCCCTTCTCATCTCACTTTTGCACTTAAAAAAAAAAAAAAAAAAATCAGGACAAGAAGCATGGACCTGATGTTGTTGATCTTGTGACTATAAGGTGAAAGATTCACTCACTCACTCATTCACTCATTCACTTGTTCAACAGCTATTAATAGAGGGCCATCCTAGGCTGAAGACTGGCTGTACTGCTAAACTAATGACAACAGCAATTACGATTTTTTGAACACTTTTTTGTTTTGCTGAATACCATTCTTAGCATTGCACATTTTCCTATTTCATCTTCATCCATACCGGCTGCTTGTGCACGTACACACTCCACACTCAACACTCAGAGGGTAACAGGAATGCTGAACGTATGGTGTAACCATTCTGCTCCAGGCACCTTTCTGAACTCTTCACATATTTTAATTCATTTAATTCTTTCAACAGCTCTGAAGGTAGGTTCTATAATCATCACCTTCTTCATTTGGATGAGGAAACTGAGGCATGGAGAAGTTATATTAATACTACTTGCCCAGCGTCACCAACTAGCAAGTGATGAAGCTGAGATTTGAATCTGGGCAGGTTAGTGACGAAGCCTATGAATCAAACTACTCTGTGCGAGAAGCTGAGGACAGTGGCTGCCTTTGGGGAGAGGAGCACTGTTATGTTGGAGATTTACTTTTACTGCATAACTTTTTGTATTGTTTGACTTTTTAGTGTGTATTTCTAAAGATAAAGACATTTCCAAGCTGGAGAAAGCTTAATTGGTAGATTCATATTTATCCTTTAAAACCCAGCTCTCCCAGGAAACCTTTCTTGACCCTCCTCATAGATCATTCTTCTGGTTCTCATCACTGTTGATATCAAGCACCTGGTAGATGATTGGTTCCCAGGAAGTGTTTGTCAAACATTCCCTACAAGCCATGTCTGGACCTTCCAATCTTGTCTCACGTTGCCTGCCAGACAATTCTTCCCAAAATGCCACTTTCTCAGTGTTATTCCCTTGCTCAAAAACCTTCATGGGTCTCTATTTGCTGCCCCTACTGGGTTTGAATTCTGAGTTTCAAGGCTGTCCTCTCTCTACCTAACTAATCTTACAGTCCTTCAACTTCTACCCAATCTCGGGACTCAGGCTTCAGGAAGCGACACTTTATTGCTCCCAGCCTCAGCAAGAGCCTTCTCCTCTGCTCCTACGCATGAGGTCTCTCCCACCACAACTGGCGCATCATCTGAGACTGCCTCTTACAAGGAGCCAGCAGGCAATGCGGCTCTCTTCTCCTGCCCCTTTCTTCTCAGGACAGCACCATAAACTCGCCCAGCCTCCACGAGTGTGACGACAAAGCTTTATGACACAGATTGGCAATCATATGGGTACTCAACCATTTACAGGTTGTCACTGCAGGTCAGCTTACAGATTTCCTCACTTCGCCTAAAAGTCTTTACTTCTTGGCACCAACATTTTTGGGGGACTTTCAGTCTCCCTGCTCTATCCCCTGGCAATGAATGGTCCCTTCTCCATTTTGAATCAAATGGCTGCCCTGTCCCTTTTGGCCTGCCCTCCTGTGCCTTTTGGCATGCCCTGATCATGCCCCATGCCACTCCACCCCATCTTTCTCTGGAAAGAGCGTAGGCTGACCTCCGGGTCTGTGCATCTAACTGCTTGTGGGGGCTCAGCAAACACCTCCAGCCGACAGGCCCCACAGTGAACTCTCCAGCCCAGACCCCCAACCTGCTTCTCTTCTGACTCACCTTGTCATGGCAGAGGCGTCACAACCGTCCCCACACTGCCTAAGCCAGAAACCTGGCAGTTGTCCTGGACACCTCCCTCTTTCTAATTCCCCGTGACTTCCTATTAGGATTCATGCTGCTGTCTCTGCTCCTGAACTCCAGTTCTGGAAATTTCCACCCAGGTACTCCTCTACCTGGTTGCCTGCCAGCTATCCCAAACCGCACTCATCATCACACAAAGCATCTTTTTTTTTTTTTTGAGACAGAGTCTCACCCTGTTGCCGGGGTTAGAGTGCCGTGGCGTCAGCCTAGCTCACAGCAACCTCAGACTCCTGGGCTCAAGCGATCCTCCTGCCTCAGCCTCCCGAGTAGCCGGGACTACAGGCATGAGCCACAATGCCTTCCTAATTTCTTTAGTTTTCTGGCTACTTTTTAATCTATTTTTAGTAGAGACAGGGTTTGGCTCTTGCTCAGGCTGGTCTCGAACTCCTGAGCTCAAGCAATCCTCCTGCCTTGGCCTCCCAGAGTGCTAGGATTACAGGCGTGGGTCACCTCGCCCGGCCTACACAGCACCTTTAATCTTAAAACTGACTTAAAAGATCAACTTTCCCAACTGTCAGTGGCATGATTTCCAGGTTCACTTTTTTTTTTTTCCAGGTTCACTTTTGAGGCAACCTGTCCTTTTTGTCTCCAGCCAGCCACTGAGTCCCACTGACTTGCCTTTGTTTGGCAGGCTGTGCTGAAACCAGATTAGGCTTGGCTTCCAAATCTGGGCTCAGTCACCAGCTCACTGTGCAACCTCAAGCAAGTTACTTAATCACTTTGAGCTTCTTTTCTTATCTGTGAAATGGGGATAAAACACATAACATTTTAGTGTATAAAAAAGTTGGCATTTGAAACCAAAGGAGAAAAATGGACAGTTCACTAGACGGCATTAGGAAAACTAGATAAACATTTGAATAAACTTGTATCCCTACCACACTCCAAACACCAAATAAATCAAATGCAAATGGATCAAAATTTAAATGTAAAATATGAAACTATTAAAGTACTAGAAGAAATATTATCTTAAAATTGGGATAGGCTTTCTGAGCATGAAATCATATGAAACCCAGCTCTAATAAAGGAAATGATTGATAAATATGATTATGTAAAAAGTTAAAACTCCTAATAAGAAACAAAACAAAAAGGGTAAGAGAGAGAAATACACACACAGACTGGGGGTGGGCCAGAGAATGTGCAAATGTGTAAATTTCTATAATATGTGAAGAGTTCTTAGCATTCAACAATAAAAAGAGTACTTTAAAAAAAATGGATAAATCTCATTTTGTGGACAATTTGTGAAAGAAAAAAAAGCAAATGTCTAAAAAGCAGATGAAAAGATGATCAACCTCACTAATAATCAAAGGAATACAAGTTAAAAGAACAATTAAATATCACAGTGACAAAGATTTTAAAAGATTGTCGATATCCAGTGTTGGTAAGAAAATAGGCACTTTATACACTTTTGTTGGAACTGTAGATTGGTACATCCTTTCTGGAGAGGAATTAGGCAGTATCTACGACACTAGAAATGTGCATACCATTTGATCATTATTAGAAATATATCTTGATTCTTTTGTAGTTCACAAGCATGATGATTGGGTTTTCAAGCATATGCGTGAAATATGCCTCCCTCAATCCTCATTACGACGTTGGCACATTACTCATCTGACATGAAAAAAAAATACATATATATCTTGCATATGGCATATCCAAATACCTTTGTTCCAGGATGCTTATTGAAGCATAATTTGTAATAGGAAAAATGAGAAATAATCTACATATCCCTCTATTGAGGAATACTTATATAAGTTGGGGAAATCCATTGGAATATATATATAGCTAGTAAAAAAAATGATGCAATGAATGTATATACAGTCATGGGCTACATACTGACAGCCCAGTCAGTGAGGGGCCACATATGTGACAGTGATCTCATCAGATTATCACGGGGCTGAAAAATTCCAACCACCTAGTGACATCGTAGCTGTCATAACATGACTGGGCTCCTGTCCAGCTCAGGCCCCTTAAGTGGATCTGGGGGGTCCTGCGAGCTCACTCCAAGGTGACACAAAGAGCCAGTGAGGGTCCAGAGCTCCAGAATCAGTTCTGCTCCTGTCCTACTTGCCAGCAACTTGCCACTTCCTGCTCTTGGCTTTCCCCTTTCCTTAGTACCTCCACTCCCCTGGCCTCCGCTCCCGACAGCCTCCTGCCACCAGAAGTTCGGGAGCTGCTGGCCGTGACTCCCAGCACATCTTCAGACACAGCCCCTGGTGTCTGCCCTCTGTGCCGGCATCGGCTCTGGGGCTCTCCCCACACTCGCCTGACTGGCCTGGTCACCTGACTGTTCACATCTCCATGTCACCACCCACCACCGTGTGCTGTTCCTCAAACACAGCTCCCCATTGCTCCCCACGCCTGAGAATGAAGTCCAAACTGTTTCACAATACGCGTGAGGCTCATCTCCAGCAGATCCTTGCCACTTCTCCAGCCACTCCCTGTCACGTGCGCTATACTCCCGTCAAGCTGGGGGAAACTCTCTACTCTCTAAAATTGTCAAGGACCCTCCCAGGTCCATTCTTTGCTCAAGCTGTTCTCTCTCCTGGAATGCCCTTCTTCTGCTACATCTCATCTGTGTTTCCAGCCTTCATACATAAATGCATGCATATGACCTGCACTTGTGTCTAGGTGTTTACCTGTGTACCCACGTATTCATTTATGGGAACAAATATAAATATGGGCTAAGTATACTCACATTGTATTCTACTCATGTTTGTAATTGGGATCTCCTTGCTTTATTTTGAGCTCTGGGAGGGCAAGAACTGTGCATTAGATAGGACCCTAAATTTAGACAACTGCAAGAGACAGAAATGCAATTCAAACTCGTTTAGGGACCTACTATGGAAGGGTTTTGCATGAAGAGCTGAGTACCACGGTTGGCCCAGGCTGGGTCCAGTGCCACCCTGGATTGATCCTCTAGGACAGGATGTCAGAGCAGCTTCCAAGGTGATCTTAGAGATACAGGTCAGAGTGGGAAAGGAGAGAGGAAAATTTCCCAGACTGAGGGAGGGGTGGAGGGTGTGACTTCCAGGCAGATGAAACAATGCAGTAGGTGTCCACTATTCCAACACCTGCCCTGGGCTCTGACCAGGCCCATTTCCTCCCTGCCAGAGTCTCAACCATGACTCAGCTCTTTCCTTAGTCAGACAGTTGCCTAATTTCAAGCCCTCACCCTCCTCTCCTCTCCTGCGCAGATGTCTGTTGTTTTATCTTCCCAGAATCCCCTGCTCTGCCCCCTGTTCTAGGAAATGACCACCTCTTCTTTTCCTTTAGGGAACTAGTCTCATTCCACCGGAGTTGCCAATCAAAGAACCCCTGTCCCCGGGGCTGGACCCCTGGCCCCAGATAAGCCAATCAGTTCTCTGCCTGAGAATTCCACTCCCGGGGGAAAATCCTCTGAAGGCCCTAGGGCCACCAAATTGCTGGTTACCTTCTAGAGACCTCCTGAGTTCCTACTCAGTCATTCCTTCCATTGCGTGAGTTTCCACTGGAAGATGGTTCTCCATCTCCAACCAGGTGTGACCACTTTCTGCTTTGTAGCACTTTGTTCTGACCTTTAATATTTGTCACTTTCTGATTTGTGTATAGCTATTTGTCAATTTATATCTCTATCCATTCAACCTTTACTCACCGTTATTCACACACTGATTATACGTGGCCAATAAATTCCTCTTTTGCTCTAGTTAGAATTGTATTTTGGTTTACAGCCGTACCACCCTGAACATACCTGATCTCTTCTGATCTCCAAAGCTAAGCGGGGTTGGGCCTGGTTAGTACTTGGATAGGAGAATTGTATTTTGTATATTGTGGCTTAGATCCAAACACCTTCCCCATCTGATAAGCCTACGCTCCAACAGAGCCTGCAGGGCGGCCCTCACACTCCAGCTGTGCGTGTCACTCCTTGCAGTGCGGGTTACCCAGAGGCCATGACTGGGCCATGCACCGCTTGCCACTGTCCCTGCGTGTTTGTCTTGCCTCCCAGCTCCACTGTGATCAGATTAAGGGCCAATTGTGCCACGGCACCCTCTTCCGGAGTTCTGACTCCAGCTCCAGCTAGGTCAGGTGAGGATGGACACCTGGGGGCTGCAGTGTCTCCTTGCACTTTCCTGGGGTGTTGGGGCCCCAGGAGCTGCTTCTAATGGCCTGGGAATCTGCCTCCTGGTTTTCCAACTCTGTTCTCTTTCTCGGGCCTCTTAACAATCTCATTTGGCCAAGACAGGTGAGTCAAAAGTCCCTGAGGACGTGTGGCAAGCAGCAATTATCCTCTGAGTCATGTGCTCACCCCCCCTCTCACCCGAGGTCTTACCCTGCAGAGCCTAAGCTGGTTCCCAGCCACACCCCTCCCAACAGGACAGGACAAGCCTGCCAAGGTCACAGGACAAGCTGGAGGTGAGAGAGCACTTCACCAGTCGGAAGGCCTTGAGAACACACTGCTGGGGCCCTGCCCTGAGTGGCCCACTGACATTTGCTTGAGAGGGTTACTTCAAAACTGAGATAAATACAGATGGGTCTCCAATTTAATCCTGATTTTAAAAACAACAACAACAACAATTGTTCCCACTAAAATCTGAACTTGCCAGATAGTGTTTCCTGATTTTTGACTCACAAGGCACACAACATTTTTGCACAGCACTAATAATGGTAATAACTAACACATCAACACTTGCATTTCAGCATTTTCCTAAGTGCCTTGTGGCATTAAAGGGTGGCTCCTGCCTCCTGCTCTGTCCTAGTGTGGTTGCCTCTAGCAATACCAGATCATCCAAACCCTAATTCAGGAATCAGTTAGAACAAAGTGCTGGTCTTAAAGACAGAAGAGCTGGATTCTAGTTTTCCCTGGGCCGGTTCATTAGCTCTGTGACCCTGGGCAAATCACTTAGCTTCTCAGAGATTCAGTTCCTTCCACTGTAAAGTGAACTTGATGATTGTCCCTGCCACGTTCACCTCCGGCACAGGAGTGAGGCTCAAATAAGATCATGTGTGAGAGAAACTCCATCATCGCTAAGGGCTGTATCGAAGAAGCTTTGTCAGGGTCAGCCCAAACTTTCTCTTCCAGGCCTCCCTGGCTAAGGAGGGGAGGAGACTTTCACACTGGAGTGGGGGCAGCAGACTAAGGACGCCAGGGCAACCCCAATCAGAGTCCATTCCAAATGGTGGGCCTTGGTGTGTTGGCTGGAGGAAGTTGGAGTTTCGAAGTCATATTTGAACTCCCCTCATAGCTCTGTACCTTAGTGGTGACAGCTTGGACAGGTCCCTTAGTCTTGCAGACACTCAGTTTGTCACTTGCAGAATGGGCACGAGCTGTGGCCTCCAACCTTTTCGGCATCAGGGACTGGTTTCATGGAAGACAATTTTTTCACAGGCGAGGGTGGGGAGGGTAAGGGGATGGTTTGGGGATGATTCAAGTGCATTATACTTATTGTGCACTTTATTTCTATTATTATTACATTGTAACATATAATGAAATAATTATACAACTCACCATAATGCAGAATCAGCGGGAGTCCTGAGCTTGTTTTCCTGCAACTAGATGGTCCCCTCTGGGACTGAGGGCAGACAGTGATTTATTATGGTCTCTGTGCAGTCAGATCTCTCTGCTAATGATAATCTGTATTTGCAGCCACTCCCCATCACCACCTCAGCTCCACCTCAGATCATCAGGCATTAGATTCTCATAAGGAGCATGCAACGTAGATCCCTCCCATGCACGGTTTACAGTGGGGTTGGAGTTATGAGAATCTAATGCTGTTGCTGATCTGACAGGAGGCGGAGCTCAGGCGGTGATGCGAGCGATGGGGAGTGGCTATAAATACAGGTGAAGCTTCACTCACTCCTTTGCCGCTCACCCCCTGCTGTGCAGTCCGGTTCCTAACAGGCCATGGACTGGTACCAGTCTGTGGACTGAGAGTTGGGGACCACAAGGCATGGGGATACCTACCTTGTGGGGCAGTGGCCAGCGCACAGTAGGGGCATAATGAATGTTTTCTCCTCCTTTCCCCTTAAGTGGGAAATTGGGCCTGCAATGGTCTTCAACTCGAGCAGCATATTAGAGTTTCCTGGGTGACTTAATAATAAATTCTGCTGCCTGGGCCCCTTCCCAGACCAATTAATGCAGAAGCTCGGAGGGTGGGGCTGGAGCTGCAGTTGTTTTCAAAGCTCCTGGGTGATCCCCGAGAGCAGCCAGCGGGAGAATCGGTGGCTGGCGGGTAGAATGCACTGGCTGCCATAGCCATGGCAGGTCTGGCACCGCCCGGCTGGTCCCTACCTTCACTGTGCCTCCTTCACTCCCTGCTCTCCTCACCGGGCTTCACTGTAACGAAGCCTGCGTGAGAACCGGCAGTGCAAGCGCAGACCCACATCGGATGGCACGAGGTCAGCTCCGCCTGCCCAGCAGTGCTGCGGAAGCACAGCTCCCTCAGAACCGGTGTCTGGCCCGGCGTCCTCTGCTTTTCTTTCCTTTCCTTCTGTCTCTCTAGCAGTGCAGTAGCTCTCCCCAGCGCCCGTCCCAAATCTTCTCCTCTCTCAGTGGTTGCACATTTATTGAGGAAGGGCCTACTGTGTGTCAGACGCCATGGTAGGCATTAGGAGTTTGGGACGCAAATAAGACACCAGGATCCCCTCCTTTAAGGCACTCATGAGCACACCAGCAAGGGACACAAGTGGAGGCTGGGGGAGGGCAGGGCTTGTCCATGGGGTTTAACCTCTCTCAGCCTCAGGTGTATCATCTGCAAAGTGGGGCTAATCATACTCCTCTTCCAAGTTTGTTGTGAAAGTCAAAATAAATGATGGAAGTAAAGAGCGTGCACATAGTAGGTGCTCAGTTATCATAGAAAAGGATAGTGCTCGTGGTGGTCAGTGCTCGTGGTGACTGAGGAGCAAGCAACACTGATGGGCTTCCCCCTTCATGTCATCTCATGTCACCTCCACCCCATCTCTCTCTCTCTCTCTTCTCTTTCCCCTCCTCTTTCCTTTCTCCCCTCTTAGATTCTCCCCCTCTTAGAATTTCCTTTAACTAGATGGGAAAGGCCCACTGTCTCAATTCTGCTAATGTGTGTATCAAGCAATTGACAAACATTTACTGAACATTTACCGACAAACATTTACTGTTATGTCCCTGTTGTCAGTTTTAAAATCATGTGACTAGAATTTACTACCCTCACCTTAAGTTTTCCGTGCGCATGCATGTATGTATGTTCCATTTATGCGTCCACAGATCAGCAACCAAGGGTCCAAACTGAATTCGTGCTTTGCAGCATGCAGAGTGATGTGCACTGGGCTTCCCCTCTCTCAGTGCTGCTGCCTGGTGGGACATCAGTGGTTTTCTTTCTTGGGGGCTGAGCAGCTCCTGGGCTGGCTGAGTTGAAGACTCTCTGAACCTCTTGGCTGCTGGGCCCCGGGGGTGGTGTCCGCCTGGGAGGGAAGGAGGGAGGGGCGGTCAGTGAGAAAGTGGAGGTGTGGGGGTCTGGAGCACTGACTCTGCTCACCGCCTCCCCTCCAGGCCTCTACCTCTCTGATCCTGGAGGGAGGGGATTGGACAGGCCTGGGGCTGGCTCCCATCTGAGGACCCACCAGAACATCTCTGACCACAAGGGAGCCCATCCTTGAGCTTAAGGCTGGGGCGCGCCTCTCAGGGGCTCTGTTGGAGTAGAGACTGTTACTTGGGGTGTTCCCATGTGGGCCTCACTCCTCATCTCTCCCACTGCCACTCCCTCCCCAGCCACTTGCCTTCACTCCCTCCTGGCCTCCCTGACACCACCACACCTGAAAGGAAGGCTTCAGTGCTCCTGCACCTTCCCCTGGGCCCAGGCCAGGCCCAGAGTCCTGCCAAAGAGGAAACGGGCAGCACCCACCCACCAGGAAACCTGCAGCCTGGGTTCCCAGTACTGTCCAGACTAGGCAGAGCTCATGCCTGTTCAGAGACTCAAAGGGCTGGGCTGACAATTGTTCTGCATCAGATGCCCCCAAAGCTAGCCACTCACTCCTGAACTGCTGGCTGGACAGATAGAACTTTGCTCTGTTAACATGTAAACTGCTAACCCTTCGGTAAAATACTCCCCCGCCTTACTTACTCCCTAGTTAAATTGGAGGGCCACAAAGCAAATACAGTAACCCTGGGAAAGGATGACATGCCAGGCTTTGGGAGTCAGATTATCAGTGGGAGACTCCCAGACAAATCCGTCCCTAAATGATAAAGCCCCCTTGTGCTGGCTGCATGGACAGGCACAAATAAGAAGTGACCCAGCTCACAGTTCAGGCTCTTTTAACCTCTCATCAAGGGTGCTCTGAGTTCTTCAATCACAAAAGTTACCTTTTTGATAAGGACATAGGGAGTTTTATTTTGTTAATAGTTGAAGTCACAGCTCCCTTTTTAAAAAATACACTTTGAAAATAATCATCTTCGGGTAAAACCGCAGAAGTGTGAGGGAATCTATAGCTCTGATTTTTAGGACACAGGACACAGATTTTTAGGATACAGGACACAGATTTTTAGGACAATTCAGGGCAAAGTTGCCATACTCATAGGGTGTCATAAAAAACATGCAAGGCTGAGAGTGGTGGCTCATGCCTGTAATCCCAGCACTTTGGGAGGCCAAGGCAGGAGGATTCCTTGAGGCCAGGAGTTTGAGATCATCCTGGACAAAAGCAAGACCCCATCTCTACAAAAAATAGAACAATTAGCCAGGTGTGGTGGTGCACACCTATAGTCCTAGCTACTCGGGAGGCTGAGGCAGGAGGATTGTTTGAGCCCAGGAGTTTGAGGTTGCAGTGAACTATGATGACGCCACGGCACTCTAGCCTAGGCAACAGAGTGAAATCCTGTCTTCAAACAAACAACAAAAAACAAACAAAAACATGCAGATGGCTTCCTTGTGTTGGCAAGACTCCTAAGCTACCATATTGGGGGAACCAACACCCTCTTGATCACCCCAAGCCCTCAGAAGTCCAGCCCCCATCCCAGTTACTGTGTCTTCCATACCTGACTCTGTACCTATCCCCTACCTGAAACTTCTCAGAGACTTTGGTCCAATCATCTTTTCCTTCCTAATTTTCTTCCCAACCTTAATTATCACCTGCATACTTTTCTGTTTAGCCTAGGTCTCCTCCCACCCAGGTGGCACTAGTTAGCTTGCTCACCACTGAACATCCAGTGCTTAGCTCAGAGCCTGGCAAACAGTAGGTGCTCAATGTAGTTAGCTGCTGAAGGAGTGAGTTGAATGGCTTCAGCTCTGCGTCCCAATTCTAGTTTTCTGTGGCTGTTCTGCTTCCCAAGGCACCCCAATTTCAGTTCCTCCTGACTTTGTTCCCCATCAGAATCAGGGTAAACGTTGGGAGAAGCCCAGAGAATGGGCAGGCAACTCTCCTACCTATGACCTGCTATCATGATACCTCCCTGTCTCAAGGGGCTATCGTGTGGGTTAAATGGGATCACATCTGGTATATTAGTACTTGAAGGACATTAGAGGAATGTATTTGTTTATTATTTCTGCACATCTCTCAGATCTTAGATCTCAGCCACAGCCTTGCTCATTGAGAGTACAGGATCCTCCAGGCCTTCCTCACATACTAAGGAAGGGTGCAGAATCCAGGTGAAATCACAGACCCACTGGTGTCTGTCACCACTGCTCATTCAGTATTAGGATCCGGGCTAGGCTACTGTGGCAGAACAACCTCAGTGTAGAGAGGCTTGGACAAAGTAGGAGTTTATTTGCCTGTGGGTCAGTGATCCAGAGCTTTTAGGGTGACTCTACCATTCTTCTTACACAAATTCCATCTCTGGCTCTTTAGTTCTTGTGATCTCCCAGCTGATAGGAAGCAGGGAAAGGGAAACAGGGCAGTAGTCACCCCATCAAGAGAACGGAAATTAGATCCACTTACATCTCATTGGCCATTTAGTCACATGACCATCTAGCTGCAAGGGAGGCTGGGAAATGTAATATTTAGCTGGGAAGCCATGTTCCTACCTAAAACTCTTATGAAAGAAGGATGGATATTTAGGAATGATCAGCAGGTTCTGCCACTGCAAACCCTGGTGAGATCAGAGTCTGTGCTGTTGCAGCTGCTCCCAATATCCTAGGTGGGGGGTGGTGCTGAAGCTCCCCTGGCCTCTGGCACACTGTTTATGCTATCAACCTCTCACAGGCCTAGTCCACGTTCCAGCAAAAACTGGAATTGCAAAAGGGAAGAGGAAAAGTAGTTTTCAAATAGTAATCATACAAACAGAGTGGATTATGGAAAATCCACAGCCATTTGTGAGGAGCTGATCACCAGGTATGTACTGGTCTAGGAAGTAATTGTTACCAGTTTGCCCATGAGAAAAGCACAGAGATTAAGAGTTGTAGCTATTTGATGGAATAATTTTCTATTAGCCGAATATAATAGTAAAAAATTGGAGCTTGTATTTTACATTTTTAAAATTTTATTTTTCTAGTAATTTATTTGTATTGTATTTTATGCAAGTACTGGTCCATGACGGATTTAAAAAAGCAATCAAAACTGTTTCTTCTTCACAGATAGTTTGAGAAGTGCTGGTCTAAGCCCCAGGAATTCTGTGAACTTTCACATGTTATTTCATTTGGCCCTGAGAGAGGTATGTATTACTAACCCCATTTTGTGGATGAGAAAATGGAGGCTCAGAGAGCTTCAGGGATGAATCCCATAGCTAGAGATGGCAGAGCTGGTCTGTGAAGTTCTTCCAGCTCAAGGTCAGAGCCCTCACAGAGCTCACGATGGGCCCAAGGGACTGGCTTTTGGGCTCCTTGGGACCCAGGCTGCCTGCGCAGTTGCAGCCAGACCCAGTGCTTTCTGGAACACACCCTGAGAGCACAGAGGCAGCGTCGGCACAGAAATAAGTGCACATGTGACGGTTACCGTAAAAAGCTCCTGTCATGCACATGTATAGCCCCTTAGAGAACAGGAGCTACAGCTGAGGACGGTGAGCAGGCAGGCGCGTGTGGCTCTGGGAAGGGAACACAAAACGCCACTTGGCCTCTGGCCGTGGCTTCTCCAACAGAGCAGAGGGAAGCACAGTTCAAGACCACCAGGGGAGTAATGGGAAGCAGGCCGCAGTGCACGCCTGCAGGTGGCCACAGCCCTTCTCCTGCCAGTCTGATCATTTCACTCTGGGGATCTCACCCCAGCCCGGGAGGGTGTGAGGCTGCTGTGGACACCTTGCACCCCTAACAGAGGAGCCATCTGAGACTGGCATGAAGCCAGAGGAAGTGGAGCTCAGAGCTGGAAAAAGGGACACTGGGCCCTGACGCTGTCATTTCAGAGCCTAGATCCAGGGTGAGGTGAAGCGAGTAAATGAGTGATGTGAGCTGTGGCCAGTGAAGTCTTCTTGTGCTTAACCCAGTGAGGCTGGGTTTTATGTCATTTACAACCCAGAGTGTTCAGACTGATACCCAATCCCTCTCCTTCCTCGTCTGGCAGTCTGTCCAAACTGGACAAGTAAAAGGACGTGTGGCCAGTCCGATAGGCTGCTGGGATTTGGGAGTCCAAATCCTCTTCGGGCCTCACTTCCAGGGTTCCCCCAAGCATTTCCCAGAAGCTCTAGCGCTGTGAGCTCTGTTCATCACAGGACAGCCCTTATACCCACACAGAGCCCCTTACAGAGCAGTTTCAACCTGCCCACCTTATTCTCCTCACGTCCTCAAGAAGGCAAGTGTTGAAACTCTTATACCATAGATGGGGAAACTGAGGCTGAGGGAATCCAAGGTCTTGGCCCAGCTCACAAGGCAGGACAGTGTTCCTCTGACCATGGCCCTGCAGTCTCCATGTCTCTGTGATGTTCCAGCAGCTCCTGCGATGAGGAGACCCCCTTCCCCACCAATTCACGCCCCACACAAGCCAATCTCACCAAGGAACCGCCTGCTGACAGTCTTTCAATGGCTTCCTGTTGCCCTTAAGGTGTAGCCCAAATTCTTTAACATGCCTTATAATCCCCCTGCTTATGACTTTTCAGCTTTCCATCATTCTGGAAGCTTTTTCTTTACCCAGGCTCTCTGTCCCAGCTGCATGGAACCACTTTTAGTTTCCCAAATGTGTCTGGCTTTATCCAGCCTACAGCTGGACATGAACATCTTCCTTTCACCTGTTCCTTCCCCCAGCATCTCCCCTTTCTTTCGAGCCTCCCAGACTGGATCCATTGCCCCTCATCTGTGCTCCCTTAAGCCCCTTCCCCAGAGGGTCACCTGAGCTCCAGGCTCTTGTGTATACCTGCCCCCATGGACTGTCTCCACCTGTCCACCTGGAGGCCCCACAGGCACCTTAAGCCCAAGTCCTAGATGGGATCATCACTCCCCTCCTGCCTGAGTCTGCTGTCCCCCAGGATTCCCGTGAGTGATCCCACCATTGTCCAAACAGCAGCCTGAGCCCAAAATCCGGGAGTGGTTCCTCTTTTCCCTCTCCCCTGCCCCACACCCGCTCAACCACCCAGTCTTCTACCATCCCTGTTGTCATCACCTCCGTTCCTGCCACCACTACCTGGCACCAGAATTAGCAGCCTCCTGAGCCACCCTCCTGCTAGTGCCGTCTCGTCCTCCCACCCAGTCTTCACACTGCAGCTAGAGCTTGGCTCTAAAATATTGATCCAACCAGGTTTCTTCCTCTGTAAAACCCTTCAGTGGCTCCCCACTGACCTGCTCCTGCCTGCTTCGCCTGCTTTCTCTGTTACTGGCTTGTGTACTGAATTCCTTGTGGGTCTTTAAAGCCATGCCAAGCTCCTCTAGCACCTTCCTGATTCATTCTGTGCTTTCCCACTAAGCACTTCCCCTTCATGCCTGGTGAAGCTCTGGGATTTAGCTCTCCATGCTGTCTCCTTCAGGAAGCCTTGCCTGGGCACCCAAGGGTGGGCAGATCCCCCTGTGCTCTCTGCTCGCTGCAACTGTGGGGGACACGTGAATCGCATGTTTCCTTGCCTGTCTCTTACTTCAAACAGGGAGCTCCTTAAGGTCTGGGGCTGGATCTTACTGGTGTGTTTCCAGCTTCTAGCTCAGGGTCTCATTCATAGAAGCACCCCACAAATGCTTGTTGAATGAATGAATGGGTGGGTGGATGACTCTCCCTAATACCTGGGTTCCTAAACTGTGTGGCCACCTGAGGGTGCTGTGGAAAGAGGTTTGGGGACCTCCACCATAGCCCTTCACTGCTCCTCTTCGCAGTCCGGGGCTGGGCTCATCTGAGGACGGGGCTTTGCCTCGGAGGCAGCGGGACCCTGTGCAGGCAGAGCGCTTGGTCAGAGGACGAGGGGCAGACCCTGGTTGCAGGAAGGTGAGCACTTGGCAGCAGGAAGCCGTGGCTCAAGGAGGGGCCCACAGGTAAAGAGCAGCCTGGGAACGCTGGGTACAGGGAAACTGAGGTACTAGGTGGCCCAGCCAGGCACCCTCAGGGGCCACAAAGCAGGGGCTTCCTTTTTCCAACAAGAGCACAAGGCAGAGCTTCGGTAGCAAGAAAGAGGTCCTGGAAAGTGGGCGCAAGGCCAGTGCAGGCTCCCCTGGGAAGCTGATGTGGTCCTTGTAGTTCTCTGTCTGGGAGCCAGACGGGTCCCCACGCCTGGCTGGAGCAGCCCCTGCCCTGGAGGTGAGAGCCTTGTCACCGGCCCTGCAGGTCAGCACGTCCGAGAGCCGGGCAGCCCATTCCGGGCGGATCAGCATCTGCTCGTCCACCTTCCCCCGGGGCCCATTTCTCAGGACTCGCTGGGCCACAGCACGTCCCCAGCTCCTTCACTGAGAGCTCTGGGACAGCGATTAGGGAGGCCGTGAAGCACAACCATCGGCGTCCCTCTGTAATGTCGAGTCTGTATAATCTCATTTCACCAAGCTGGCAGCCAGTGCCGCAGGAACAACGACCCTTCTTTACAGGTGAGGAAATGCGGCTAGTCTATACCACACATCTGGGGTCTGACTCACCACGTTCCACTGCCCACTGCTGCCTTCTCTCGCTCCAGCCTTCCCAGAAATTAGGGACACGACAAAATCTGGGGCTATCCCTTTCCTTTCGTTGGGCTCTTAGAACTCAACAACCCACCTTCTGTGGCTTTTGCCAGAATACAGGTCCTGTCCAGCCTGTCCCGTGTCTGTCTATGGGCACGGGAAGCTGCACGCAGCATTCGGAACCTCAACCTGCTTTCCTCTTCTCGTGGTCCCAGAGAGAAGGACGAGGAAGGACAGCCAGCCAGCCCTGGTCGAAGCCCTGGCTGAGGCCGCTGGCTCTGGCTCTGTCTTCATCCTACGGCTCATCACAGCTGTGGTCCCTCCCCTCCCACCGCAGAAGAGAGAGCGGTTTCCCTGGAGATTCCAGGCTGTCCTTTTCTTCAAAGGCCACACATTTACTCAGAGCAGCAGGAGCCTGTGCTGTCAGGACTCCCTAACGTGAGAGCCGGACCTCCTCTTTCCCAGGAAGGAAGGACGCACCTCATGCTTAGCCTCATTTTTAAGAGGAGGTTTCAACTCTTATTAAATGCTTACTGGCTGTGTGACCTTGGGCAGGTGACTTAACCTCTCTGAGCCTTAGTTTACATAGTTGTAAAGTAAATATGGTAGAACTTAATTCATGAGACCCTGTGAGGGTTCAAAGAAGTCATGTACGGAAAGCACTGCTATATCCTGGCACTTAGTAGGTGCTCACTTAATGTCAGTTCTCATTGTAATTGTTTCTGGCTCCGTTACCCCTGTCCACCTCTGGAGGTTTCAGTGCTCCTGGCACTGGCTGAGTTGGCTCTCCCCTTGGCATGTCTCTCCTTTCCCTTTTTAAGGGCATATTTCTGTTGCTCCTGGCTGCACAGTCAACTCCAGTTCAGACCCTCTTGGAGTCCTGAGAGGCTGCCAGCAATCACAGCCCCAACCAACCCGAGTCCTCCAGTAACATTCCTGTTAACTGTAGTCTGGGATCTGCCCGGGTCCGGGAGTGTCTAGGCCTGGGCCGGGGAAGGAGGGGAGGAGGGAGAGGAGGAGGGAGGGGAGCTGCAGCTGCTCCTTTGTCAGCCAGTCACAGCAAGGGTAAGGCCAGGGCACAGGCCTGTGCCGGCCAAGAACAGGAACCAGGTGGATTTTGCCAGGCCCAGACGGGATGGGGCACGGGGAGGCCCATGTCTGGGCATTAGGAGGCACATGGTGGAAAGAAAAGGACGTTGGGGGAACCCACTTCTGGTTTCCCAGGCTGCTGAGTCCAGAGGCCTTCAGCTGGGTTTCGAATTGCTTTGGGGCAAAGCAATCAGCTGACTCACGCAATGATGTATTAACAATTGCTTAGTCACTACTTGCCTCTCTTTTTGGGTACTGGATAAGCTGCTATAACAAAAAGACCCCACAGACAATACTGTAAAAAAAGGCAGGACTTTAATTCTCTCCTACATAACAGTCTGGCTGCTCCAGACTGGATGGCTTTGCCTCATGCTGTCATTCAGGAATGCAGTTTTCTTCCATCCTGTGGTTCTACCATCCCCAAAGACGGATGATCTAAACAGGGCTGGCCAGAATTCAGGGGCTCTCAGAACCTGCACGAGGAAAAATGACATCCTGATTTCCACCAAGGTCTACCTGAAAATCAGCATTTCCCTTCATGATGCCAGCAGGCCACAAGCACAGGCGTGTGGGTAGTACCTGCTATCTCGTCTCCAGGAGAAACCACCGACATTTTCTTATCATATTTATTGTTGCAGATATTGTGAAATATCATTTATGCTCACCATTATTTTGAAAGCAGGGTGGTTATTATATCCTTTGCCAGATTGTTCTTTAATGTATTAGTAAGGAAGCATATATTTTTATTATTAAATCATAATTCTTTAATATTTTGATCATCGTTATAGTTGTTTTCCTTTATAATCTTATTATTTCACTTCATGAATTTAAGAACAATATTCTGAGAGGGGTCTGCAGGCTTCACCAGACACAAAAAAGCCCAGAAGCCTCGCCCCTGTGTGGCTCCTTGCTTGAAGCTGGACCAGACATGCCAACGTTCTAGAAAAGGAGAAGGGTACAGTGCAGGGCAAACAAATTCCTTTCATGCAAGGGATGTGGAACTTGCGTGCTTCACTTTGGTCACCTTCCACCGCCAGAACGTAGTCACATGGCTACACCCAGTTGCAAGGGAGGCTGGGAAATATGGTCTTTGCCTGGCCAGGAAGGTGCTCAGCAAGACTCTGTTGTTACGGAAGAAAGGGGAAAGGGCTTGGGGGCCCACCTAGCAGTGTGCCACAGTCTCCAACAATCCCACCTCCCCACCAGGCCTGAGACCCTGTGAGCCCACCCTCTTTTTAACTGTCCCTCCTGCACCCTAGGGCTTCGCCTCTCACCCAGCTCTGACTCTCCGACCCAGCCCTTGGCAGTCTTCCTGCACCCTCAGCTCCTTGTCCTCTCCCACTTTGTGCGAGGGCCCAGGCCTCGTCCCCTTTCCTGCTACTACTCCAGGACGCTCCCGTCTCAGGCGGTGCCTCCACTGCGCCCCAGGCTCCAGCCGTCTCACCCGCTCCGGCCACTGCCCCAGCGAGGCTTGTTTCTCTCCTGCGCCATCAATGCCCCTATGTTCAATCACTCCCATCAACGCGCCCACATGCTGCCGCTTCCCTGCTGTCAGGAGCCTCCTCCTGCCCTCCCTTCCCTAGGCAGCTCTTGTCCCTTTTCTTTGTGCCCTTTGGCAGCAAGACGCCAGCACAGCGTTATCTTCCTCGCTGTTGCAAGTGCCTCTCCTGTCCTCTCTCAGGCCCACGCCGGTCAGCTTCCACCCACACGGCTCCACGGAAACGTCTACCGACAAGCTCAGCAAAGCTCTTCTTGTTGTCCATCCAAAGGTCCCTTGTCCCTTCTCACCTGACCCACCAGGAACAGTGGACCGAGGGAGCACCGCCACCTCCTTGAGACATGACGTTCCCTGGCTGACAGCACAGCACGCTCCCCGGTTTCCCTCTGATGGCAACAGTTGCTCCTTCTCAGTGTCATCTCCCTGACCGCTAAGCACAGGCAAGCCCCAGACCTTGGACCTCAAGCGTAGCACATCCAAACTCACAATCCTGATCATCCTGATCTCACCCTCCCCAGGCATCCCATGGTTCCAGCACTCGGGCCAGGGGCCTCCGAGCTGTCACTACTCCATTCTTTCCCTCACGCCCCACGTCCCGACATCTTTGTCTTCAAGGTCACCCAGGAATGGACCACGTCTCCCCCTCCACAGCCACCGGCCTTGTCTACACTGCAATCATCTCCCATCTGGATTCTTGAAATGGTCTCTAACCGGGCTCCCTGAGCCCGCTCTGGCCTTCTGCAGTTTATTCTCAACTTGGCAGCTGGAGGGATCCTTTCACAGTGGAAGTTTGTCGGGTCACTCTGCTCACCAGTCTCCCATGGCTCGGTTCCCACCATCTCTGAGTCAAGTCCAGTCCTCCCCAGTGGCCTGCAAAGCCTGCGACGGCTGGCCCCTGTCACTTGGCTGACCTCTCTCCTCCCGCACAAAGTCCCTTCTTGCGGCTCCTCTTGCTCACCAGGCAGCCCCTGCCCCGGCACTCGCAGTTCCTCCCGCCTTCTCTTCTGCAGACGGCCACGGGCCCTGCCTCACCTTGTTCAGGGCACAGTTCAAACTGCTACTCTCCACGCGGCTCCCACACCCCCACTCCACCCAGCAGACCCGAGCCTTCTTTCCTGCTGCATTTTCTCCTTAGCACTTACCACAGCCTGTCAGGCTACTACGATCTTATTTATTTTGTTATGGTTTATTTCTCTTCAGTAGTGTCTAGGCTGCTTGGGAGCAGAGGTATTTGCTGTTCTGCTCACTTCTGGTTCCCGGTACTTAGAACAGTACTCAGCAAACATTTGTTGAATGTATGAATTGACCATTCTCTTCTGCAGCCACATTCAGGTCCTAGAGGAAGGTTTCTTTGTTCTTTTTTTTTCTTTCCCCTCTGCACCCTGGAAACTTTCCCCCAAAACTTCAGGCTAAGGCTGGGAACCCATGAGCAGGGGTTGGTGGAGACCAGGGGCACAGAACAGTGACGGTGGAGTGTGCACATTCACCCTGTATGTGTTTGTCCAGTGCCTTCTATGGGCTGCCCCAGACACAAAGATGAGTCTCAGAGCCTCAGAGAGCTGACACTACGGTAGGGACAGATGGGCACACCAGTGGTTACGCTCTCATGCTTTCACAGTCCGGAATGGAGGCGTGAGCCTGGTGGCGACAGACTCCACCCATCAGAGTCATCAGGGAACACCCAAGTAGAGTAGAGGTCAAGAGCAGGATTTGGGTCAAGCTATTTCTTGTCTCTGAGTCTCACGCTCTACATCTGTAAAATGGGACAACACTTAACCAGCTTCACTGGGCTGCGGTGGGGATAGCTTGAGACCAGAGATGGATTTACCATGAAGCCAACCAAGCATCGAGACCCCTCTCTTGCTCAGGCTCCTTCCTAGCTGTGTACTCACAAGGTCATTTTTGTTTTAAAACTATAGAAATAAAATCAGATAGGCTTGTGTTATTCTTTAAAAAGAAGGCCTCCTAAATTGTATAAGTGTCAGGCCTCACGAAGCCTGAATGTGCCCTGCATGGACAGACAGGTGTCAAGTGCTCAGTACAGATCCCAGCATGAAGCAATGACTGGATAATGAGTGGCGTGCAAAACAGGCTTCACAGAGAAGGCGTCGTTGCAGCCGGGTCTCTTTGGAGAAGGAGAGGTTTACCAGGTTCCAGTAGGGCACTAGGAGCACAAGCATCCCCCAGATTTTGCAGGGTGTCTCCATGAGCTTCACTCGAGGCTGCAGAGGATGTTTCTGGTAGTATAAGACCTACCATTTGTTGAGCACTTGTGACGACATGCTGCTCTAAATGCTTTTGCTGCATTGATGAACTAGACCTAAGTGTGCGCTCAGGGTCTCAGCTACACAGCGCATAGCTGGGATCTGCCTCCTGTGTGTGACTCTTGGCAGTCCCTTTTGGGGACAATGTCTCCTGCTTTTCCTCAGTGCCCCTGGTTGGATCATTCCCCTGTGGTCCCACTTCCCCAGGGCCCTAATTCATTCTCATGCTCCAGCCCAGGGGGCTGGGGCTCCACAGCGGCCCGTATCCCAGGCACCCGCCCCACGGATCACACGCAAGGGAGGAGCGGGCTCCACCTGCGCTGCCGCCCCCGCTGGCAGCGCCTGCCACAGCCGGCTCGTGGAAGGCGGGCGAGGCAATTACCCGGAAAACGCAGGCGAAACACCCACAGAGCCACAGGGCGTTCTTTTTTAAAATAAAGGCTCGGATGTGACAGCGTGGTGGCAGGATTCTTCTCCAGCCTCATTTCCCAGCTCCCATAACAACCCAGCCCCAGAGAACCTGCCCCTGAGCAGCTCAGAGCATCAGTTTGCACCATCTGAAAAGGAGTGAACCGCCCAGGAGCTGGGGCGAGCGCAGTGTGTGCAAAGTGAAAGCAGCCGGCGTCCCCCAGGCCTATGGCTTCTCCCTCTTCCCCTCTTAAATCTGCATGACACTCAGATCTCTCTCTGCTCCTGGAAAAACTGGAGGTAACTGCCCAATCCCTGGGCACTTCCCAAATCATAATTGTTCGAATAAGTCAGACAATTGCCTTACATGCCTGCTTTGGGCATTTTACAGATGTTATGCACTAGGCTACATTTTGGGAAAACCATGTTTTCCCTCATTTCCTGCACCCTAACCCCACAGGGACCTAGCTGAGTGGAGCTGAGAACAAAAAGAAATTGGAAATGGCCAGAAGTCCTCTCATTTGGACAGCATCCTGCAACTTAGAATGTGCCCTTGACCCATAAAACCTATTTTGTAGGTGAGACCTTGTAGGGGTTGAAAGAGATTCATGACTTCTCAAACTCGCTGGACTGATGAGTGGCAGAGCTAAGACTGAAACTCAGGGCTCCTGGCCCGGATCCAGCTCCCTCCTACAGAGCAGTGTGCATGGAGACAGTCCCGGAGGGAAAGCAGAGCCCGTGAGGTGGCACAGCCAGACAATTGCTGGGTTTAATGTGGGGATTTGCTGTGGATTGGGGTTATTGCATAGTCCATTTTTAGAATGAAGCTGTAGGTTCTATACGATCCAATAGATGACTGTAGGCCTGGGAGTGGGGGGAGTCCAGACCCCAGAAAGGGTCCTATCCAGAAGGACCCAAAGCCTGATGTCTCACAGCTGCAGCTGTGTTATGTTTGGCCCCTAAAGTACCCTTTAGAAAATGAATATTTTTGCTAACATTTAAAAATTAAGAGAGAGAGAGAGAAAAAAAAGAAAAAAACCCCCATAATATGCTGAAAAAAATAAATAAATAAAATTAGGAGAATTTACATAAGAATTGGTATTTCTGGCATCTCTTAAAAATGTGAAGATTGGGTAGTTCCAGGCCTGCTGTCCCTCGTGCTGGGCAGTGCTGCTGCCCCTAGAAGGAGCATTTGCTCTGCAGGGCACTAGCCGGTGGCCATTCCCCACTGTCTGTCTGGCCTCTGTGATGTCACTTGTCTGGCACCTGTAGGCATTGGGGCTCTCGACTGTTGCCACAGGAACAGGAGTTCTTCACATTTTGAAGGTCGCGGATAGAATTCAGGGAGTCCAAGAACTTGGGTGGGTAAAAAATGACATCTTTTTTTCACTGACCTCTACCTAAAACTGAGCATTTCTTCCATTATGAGTGTAGGCAGCAGCCACAATAGTAATAGGATCTGTCAGTGTGTCACCAGAAGAAATCACAGACATTTTCGCATCACATTCGAGTTTTGCAGATGTGTCCGCGTGCCGTCTATGCTCTTCACCACTCTAAAATCATGGCCCACTGCTAGAGCTTGCTCTTTAATGCATTTGATAAGAAGCACGTGTATTAGAAACCTGGGTTCTAGAATTATCTTGAGAACTGTTTTTCAGTATATTAATAGTTGTTTCCTTTGGTAATCCTAGGTATTTTATTTTATGCCTTTATTCTGATGAACGGTCCATAGGCATCATGAGCCTGCCAAAGAGGTCTGAAGCACAAAATTGGACTCACATCTTCAAAATATAGTTGTCAGAGCCCTTGGGAAGGGGATGCAGTTCTAGAATCTTTTGGAGAAGGGAGCCAGGAGAGGAGCTACACTCCCCCACTTAGTCTTCCCCATGGTGTGAGGCTGGGCTCCAGGCCCAGGGCATGGGGCCCTCTGAGGTCTCCTAGAGCCCAGAGAGCACTCAGCCCTTTGAAAGGGACCTCTGGGCAGAGGCTGTGGGTGTTTCTACATTCAGTGGCCTGAGTCCCCAGCCTCTCCTGCCTTTCCCTCCTCTCCAAAGCAACGGAGTGTGAACGTGGAGGGAGAAATCTTGGCTCCCAGGCCCTAGCCACGGTGCTGGCGGTGCTGGCGCAGTCCCCATCTCTCACTGACGGAGGCCCACGGAGCACTGACTCATCACCGGACTCTCCTGCCCAGCCTGGTGCACGCCCACGGCATGCCCTCCTTCTTGCTTCTCCACTGCTTCCTCCCAGGCTCTTCCCAGGCGCCTGCAAACCCACGCACGTCTCCCCATGTCCTCGCTGCCCCCTCCCAGCAACCATCCTCTTCTTTCCCTGCCAAATCCGGAAATGTGTGGTCTCTTTGCGTTTCCTCCTGAATCCCTGAAGCACCCACTCAGCCTGTACCTCATCCTCTGCCTCCCTTGCAGTTTGCTGAAATCGCCCTGCTGAGGGTCACCAGAGCTGGCCTGCCCAGAAGGACAGGTGGCCCTGGACCTCCTACCTCCTGCAGCCCTGAGGCTCTGAGGCCAGCCTGGGCCACCTCTCCCTGTGGATGCATGGATGGCCCCTCCCTGGTTTCCATGACGCTGCACTTTCCCAGGTTTCTGACAGCTTGTTTCCTCCTCGCCAGCATCCCTTCTCCCAGCTTCTCACCGTGGGTGTGCCCCAGGCGCTGCCCTTGGCTTTCCCTCCGCTCAGTGTGTGCATACCAGCTTGGGGGGGCGGGGTCGTCATCCTCCTGGTGGCCTCGTACCACTCCCACTGCCACTGTCTCTCTCTAGCCTGGGCCACCCACTGTCCCAGGCCCACATTGTCAGGGTTTCCAGAGCCCCTCCCCACCCCCAGCCTGAGCTACTCCAGGTCTGTGAGGCAGTCTGGTGTATGGCTGAGAGGAAAGGAATCTGCAAACTCACTGGCCCTGCTGCTGCGACCTGGGGCAAGTTCATGTATTTATTCATCCATTTATTTAGCAAATGTTAGCTGAGCCTGGACTCTGTGCCAGATTCTGCCCTGCGTTGAAAATACAAATGGAAATACAAAGTGGCTGCCCACACGCGGGTGTTTCGTTAGAGGCATCCATCAAATCGCTATCCAAACAAATGTTAAATTGTGACTGTGAAAGCGAGGCGAGGACAGGGACAAGATGCCGTGAGAACCCATCCCCAGACGGTCTTATCAGGGTGGTCAGGGACAGCTCCCTGGAGGACATGAACTTTGAGCTCAGATTTGAAGAATGAGCAGAGTGACAAGGTGTGACAGGGCGAATCAGATCCCCCAAGTGTGTCTGCATGCTGATCCCCAGAATCTGCGACTGTGCTACCTGGCGTGGCAAAAAGATGTGATTAAGTTGAGGATCTGGAGCTGGGAGATTGTCCTGGGTTGTCTAGGTGAGCCCAGTGGAGTCATAGGGTCCTCACGAGAAGGCGGCAGGAGGGCCGGAGTCAGAGAAGGAGGTGTGGAGAGTGCAGCTGAGGGCAGATGGTGTCATTGCTGGGCGGGGCCACAAATCAAGGAAGCTTCTAGACTGGAACAGGCAAGGAGATGGATTTTCCCCTGGAGCATTGGAAGGAAACACTGCTGCCATGCCAACCCATTTTGGACTTCTGACCTCTAGACATGTTCGATAATAAATCTGTGTTACTTTAATCCACTAAGTTTATGATCACTTGTTACAACAGCTATGGGGAACTATTGCACTGGGAAGAGAATGGAAAAGCATGTGCCAAGGCCGGGCTGAGAGATGTGTACCTGTGATCTAAAGAAAGATGGTACGGCTGGAGTGCACGCACTCGAGTGTGTGTGTGTGCGCGTGTGTGTGCAGGGGGCAGGAGGGATGAGGCTGAACAGATAAGGGGGCCGGGCCCAGACCATGGGAGTAACTTTATTTTTATGCCATGAGCAATGAGAAACCATCAGCCAGTTTCAAGCAGCTATTCATTTATTTACGATATTAATCCCTCTAAGCCTCGGATGCCTCACTGGTAAAATGATGACTTCACAGGGTTATTGAGAAATTTGAATGAGATAACATAACGAGCATAGCTCTTAATAAGTGCTCATTTAATGGTAAGTCCTATTATGATCCTGTGGTTTTCCAACGGGGTTCTACAGAATGCTGGAGGTTCTGCGAGCCTCCTCTGTAGCTGCCGAGGAGGGGAGGGAAGGGGACCAAGGGGTGCAGCTCTGCCCTCAATCAGAGCAGCTGCACGTGGATTTGTTAGCACATTGGACTTGGCATTTGCTTAAGATCGTGTGTGCATAAAAGGTTCCTCAACTATGATGTAGTTTAAAAACCACTTCTCTTGGCGGCCTCTGCTTCTTCCAGTAAAGAATCCCTGCCTGGAGGCGCCACCATGACGCTGGAACCGGCTGGGGAGCCACCCGAACCTCTCTCCTTGGTGACCCGGTGGCCTGGGCCTGGGGTCAGAGTGGGGGTTTCCTAGCATGGAGTCCACTTTCCCTCTTGTCACCCTGTGTGACTGGCCTTATATTTTTCCTCGTACTTTCTCTGTTTGGTGTCAGTCTGCCTTACAGGATGCTAAGGTCTGTGGGGGCAGGAGTCGCATATATTTTGTTCTCCACTGTGTCCTCAGGGCTGCCCCTGTGTCTGGTACACAGTAATAACAGGAAACACTTGGCAAAGGCTCGCCCCGTCCCAGGCTCTGTTCCACATCCTTTACACACATTCACATGTTTAATACTGAATCCTGACTCACAGCGGCGGCACTCAGGATGTGTTGAATTAAAGGCTTCACGTCACTTGTGCACCTGGGTGAGTTTCTTCACCTCTTTGAACCCCAGTGTCCTCATCTGCAACATGGGCACTAGCAACACCTCTGAAGGTGAAGGTGAGGGTGAAGTGGTGTGCTGACGTCCACAGTGTCCCCGTCCCAGGGCCGGCTGCAGCAGTTGCTCAGGAAGGGAGAGCCACCATTATTACCTCACCGTGCTGGCTGCCAGGTCATTCTGGTTTCAGCGCCTTGTCTTGACAGAGTTGCTGCAGGAACCCCTGGGCTGTGATGGATTCCTTCCCTGCATAGTCTCTTTCTCCCACTCGCTCCTCCTCCCCTTTCTCCCTGGGGCCCAGACCAGCACATCCGCCCTTCAGCTCTGGCTCCCTCCATCCGGGTCAGCCCTGCAGGCCGCCGCCTGTGCTCCCTCCTGCAGCCCTCTCAGGGCAGGAAGGCTCCCGCAGCCTTTTGCATCGGCGCTCCTTGGCATCAGACTGCAGGGATCTTGAGGACCGGTGTAAACCTGCACCTGCCCAACCACTCCCACGCTGCCACTGACACCCCAGCAGGCCTCCCCGCCTCCTGCTCACAGCCGAGCTCAGCTCTCTGACTACCAGTAGCCTGGTGACCTCTGTGAGCCTATCGCCCCTTCATGTCCCTGCTTTGTTGTAATCACCTACTTACTTGTTATGTTGCCTTTTGGCTCCTTGGGAGCATGGCCTGTGTCTCCACCATCAGGGGACCAAGCACTGTGCCTGGCACACGGAGGTGTTTCATAAGCACGTGTTCAATGGAGCTGAACTACTGCAGAGGCTCAGCGGGTCTCCCAGCCTCTCCACTCTCCACACCCCACCTGCGCTTCTTGCTAACAAAGCAGTGGCTGACATTTGTTGCGTGCTCGTTATGCACCTGGCACCAGGTCGAGCATGTTACGTGTATTATCTGCGTTCACTCCTCATGACGCACATGCTGTGCAGCGTCAGCTCCTGGCAGGCTGCCCCACCACGTCCCTGCACCAGCTGGACATGTCCCAGCTTTGCCACAATCACAACTTGCTGGTCCCACCTGCTCCTCTTACACACACACTATGTATTTATGCTCAGACTGAGAAAAAAGACAAGAAGGAAACATTCCAAGAGACTTTGATTCTGAGAGATCTTAATTTTCTTTTTTATGCTCTGCGATCTTTTCCGAAATTTAAAAAATAAGCAATTATCGCTTTTTCAATTTAAAAAAAAGCTGATGATAACAATGTTATTTAAATGCAAAATTGACAACACAAGCTGTAGAAGCTAAGAGGAAGAAAAGATGAACTCGAGGCTACCTAGGGCAAAGGAGAAAAGCTTCCAAAAAGAATAAGACTATAATTTATGGTTCTTCAACAAATTAATCATAGATATAACCAAAAATATATCCTAGAACCAACATCATAGTAACTGGAAATCACCACAATTATTCAAAAGAGTAAAATTATTTCTACAAAATATATCTATCACATTGATTATATAAGGGACGGCAATGAACTTTTAAGTATATGAATCACACGTTAAAACACACACACAGGCTGGGCGTGGTGGCTCACGCCTGTAATCCTAGCACTCTGGGAGGCTGAGGCGGGAGGATTGTTTGAGCCCAGGAGTTCAAGACCAGCCTGAGCAAGAGCGAGACCCTATCTCTCCTAAAAAAAAAAAGAAAGAAAGAAATTAGCTGGGCAACTAAAAAAAAAAATATATATATATATAGCTGGGCATGGTGGCGCATACCTGTAGTCCCAGCTACTCGGGAGGCTGAGGCAGGAAGATTGCTTGAGCCAAGGAGTTTGAGGTTGCTGTGAGCTAGGCTGACGCCATGGCACTCTAGCTCGGGCAACAGAGTGAGACTCTGTCTCAAAACACACACACACACACACACACACACACCTTTTACAACATGCCACGGCATAGTTGATTGACTACAATAAACATTTAATTGACAAGTTTCACTCATCTTCCACTTTGGAAGTGGTGTGATGCTTGATCTAACACCTTCCTTTTCTCTGAGCAAGAGGAATGTTCAAAATCATTCCTTGGAGCTCAGTGCCGAGCTAATTGAGGATGAAGGGTGCGATTTAGGTGTCTGGTTGCCGATGATAACGACGCTGTTTCTTTGACTGAAATTGTTTTAAATATCCGGAAGGGCTGACCTAGCATTCTTCTCCTTCCTCTACGTCTGTGCATTGAAAGCTACAAGGCAGGGCTTGGGGTCAGGGTTAACACATGTTCCAGGAAGGCAGCCTTCCCCATCCTTCCCTCCCCGTGGACCACTGGGCCGCCGTAACTGACAGCCGTCAGAGCTCAGAAACACACTGGGGCCGCAGCTGCTGCTGTTTAGCTCTTTCCATCTGGGCCAGTGGCAGGAAAGGGGGGGATGGCAGCTGAGGTGCAGAAGCCCATCAAGCCCCACCTGTGGAGGCACAGGATTAAAGTATGTCCAGGAGGTCAGGGACCTTTGCTATGTGCTGCTCCAACCTCTAACAGCCACCACCACCACTGGCAAGACAGGGCACGAGCTCTGTGCCTGGAATTATCACAGAGATGCTTTATTTCATGTAATTGTCACAACTGTGCGAGGTAAGTAAAATCACCCCAATTTCACACATGAGAAAGCGGAGGCTCAGTGAGCCTAAGAACTTACCAAGTGTATTATTAGTTTGCTAGGCTGCCTTAATGAAGTGCCACAAACTAGGTGGCTTACAACATCAGAAATGTATTGTCTCACAGTTCTGGAGGCTGGAAGTCTGAGATCAGGGTGTCAATAGGGTTGGTTCTGGCGGCCACAAGGGAAAATCTGTCTCACGCCTCTCTCCTAGCTTCCGGCAGCTTGCAGCAACCGTTAGCCTTCCTTGGCTTGTAGAGGCATTGCCCCATTCTCCCCCATTTCCCATGGCCTTCTCCCGGAATGTGTGTCTCCACGTGCAAATTTCCCCTTTTATAAGGACACTAGTCATATTGGTTTAGGCCCACTCGACCTTATTTTAACTTAGATGCCTCTATAAAGACCCTATTTCCAAATCAGGTCATAGTCATAGGCACTGGAGATTAGGACTTCAACAATTTCTTTGAGGGAGGGACACAATTTAATCCATAACATGAAGATCCTACCTCTGGTAAGTGATGGTGCCGACATGCAAAACACAGACATTGTGACACCCAAGCCTGAGCTCTGAACCAAAGCCCATCCTGCCTCCTACCTGGCCCTCCCTGGCCACCTGTCTCTCCCCTTCAGGACACATCTATCATGTGGAGATCGGGGACTGGGGAGGATGGAGCCCACCTGCCTCTCTGGAGGAGTGCCTATGTATAATCTCTTATTTTGTATGCCTCCCTCTGGAGGGACATGCTACTAGCACAACTCAATACAGATGCTGATGGGCATTTGCTCTAGCCAAGGAACGTTCCCGTGTCTACGCACCACTTCTGCAGGAACTTCAGGCTCCCATGCCAGCGCACCACTGGCCCAGACAACCCTCCCACCGCCGGAGAAGAAAAAGGGTGCCGCTGTTTTTGTGCTAATGAGCACAACACATCTTGTTTTCTTGGTTTTCACAGTGACATCCTACACCTGTCATTCTGTGTGCGGAGGGTGGAGACTGCAGGTGCCACGGAGACGTGGGGCGGAGGTGCGGGGGGAGGAGGGCAGGCAAAGTGCTCAGCTAGCATGACAACTCCAGGACCTGCACCTTTATTCTTTATTATTATTATTTAATTTAAAAAGCACTGTGGGACTTCTCTACATTAGTCGGACTTTGTCTGGCTCCCTCCTAGGAGATGGCCAACTCTGATCTCGAGTGCGTCTGCCCCAGCTTGGAGAGCGCCAGGATCCACTCCATCCTTCCTCGGGGTCTTGAGGACGCCACAGTGGGTGGGGCCACCACTGAGTGAGGGTCTTGGGGTAGGCACGGCCGTGAGAGTCCAGTCCTCTCTTCAAGGAAGGCCTGGCTGCCCCAGCTGCGGGGAGCGCCTCCCCTGCAGAGAGCGCCTGGCCACAGCTGGCTCAGGCCGCGCGCAGTGACTGACTGAGGCTAGCATATAAAGGCCTGGGATTTCGGCCTCTGTGCAGCCATTCTGAGGGGTCATTTTAACTTCAGAGGTCACTGCGGGGTCAGCTGAGGTTGTCCTTGGGCCTAAATCTTGACTTCTCCTCAGTCCACCCCTGCTTCCTTCTCTCCCTTCCTCGGTGTTGCTCCTAAGAGCGCTCCTCCCAAGCCTGCTGCGCTCTGAACCCACCTCACGGTCTGTTCTCGGGAACCTCCCCGGGACTGGCCTCTCCAGAGACTCAAGTCCGCACTTGGTCCTAGAGCTGCAAAGAGGAGGCGCTAAGAGGCCAGAGGCCACTTGCACCTGGAGTGTGGGCCCCAAACGTCAGCTGTCCCACAGCCTGGCGGGGAGGCTATGCCTCAGAGGCCTGTCCACACTCCCTCTGTGCAGCGCTACCTGCGATCACCTGACCAACGTCCTTCTCCCCCTGCCCTGCCACACATACCTATTGAACATCCTCTGTGTGCCAGGTGCTGCTCTATGGAAATACAACAGTGACATAAAACAGGAAAATCCCTGTCCTCGTGCACTTACATTCTAGCAGGGGAGCAGACAATAACCTAATGTCACTTGTTGGTAATAGCATGGGGAGGAAAAAGCAGAGAGTAGGGAAGGCTTGGGAGCAGGATGGAGGAGAGAAAGTGAACAGGAAGATTCATTGAAAAGGTGACATTTGAGCCAAACCTAAAGGAGGTTAGAGACCTAGTCATGAAGCTACCTGGGGAAGCAACTTCCAGGAAGCAGGAACAACAAGTGCAAAGGCCCTGGGGCAGGCACTTGCTGTGTGTGCTCAAGGAATAGCAAGGAGGCCGGCGCCTCTGGAGCAGAGGGAAAGCAGTAAGAAGCCACACCAGGGATCCTGGGAGGGGGGTGATGGGGTTGCGGGTTGTGGAGGGGCTCCTAGGCCACTGCAGGGACCTTGGCTTGGACTCTGCACGAGACAGGCCACTGGAGGGGTCTGCGCACAGGTGAGATGAACATTTGAAATGATCGCTGTGGCTGCCATGGGGAGAACGCCCAGGAGGGGAGAGGCAGAGGTCGGGACCCCTTAGGCTGCTGCAATGAATCCAGTGGGAGCTGGTGGGGCTTAGCTGAGGGGCTGCGGTAGAAGTGGTCAGAGTCTGGGGGTATTTTGAAAGTAGAGCTAATGGGATTTATTGTTGATCCTCCCAGGGGAGCCAGCTGTGTGGCTGGCAGGATCTCACACGTGGGTGCAGCCGGGAGCATTTCTCAGTGTGACAAACTGCGTCACGTGGACTTTGGAGGCAGACACACCTGGGTCTGGTCTGCGTGCATGCAAGTTGCTCATCTTGGGCAGGTTATGTCAGCTCCCCCGGTCTCCATGTCTTCACTTGTAAACTGGGGTAACAGTCCTCACATCATGAGGTTACTGAGAAGAGTAAATGAGCCAGCATAACAGAAGGGCTAGTGCAAAGGTAATTACGATTATTTTAAACAATGCAGTTTGCGGTGAGTCCTGGATGCAGGGCGGAGATCAGTGGGGCAGGGGCAGAATGAGCAGGGACTCTCTGTGCTGGAGGGACTTGCCAGTGCCCCGGCAACCAAGTCAGCCCAGAAGTACGGGTGTGGGGACAGGGAGAGTCCCAGCACACACTGGCCTTCCCAAATGAGGACAGGGAATCCCAGAGCTCAGGAAGACCCGGGGCGGGGCGGCCTGGAGAGGAAGGGTGGCCAGAGGGAACTCCTTAGATGGAGGTGGAGTGTGGAAAATGGGAACACCCCCAAAGTCTGGAGAGGGCGAGGTCGTCACAGCTGAAGCCAATCAAAACTCTCCCCTGGGCAGCAAAAAGGGTTTTACTAGGCCAGAAACCGTGGAGATTTCTAGCAGCTGCCAAGAAAGGAGGCAAGCCCTGGGCCTGAGGCTGTGAGACCTGGGAGGCTCCACCCTGGCTAGAAAAAAGACTGGGAGGGGTGGGGGGGCAGCCCAGGAGCCAAGAGGGGAGGGGGCCTGTCTGAGCTGTCTGGGGGTGGTGATGGGGACGCTCCCGGAAAAGCCATCAGACCCTTGGCAGAGGCGGCTAGCAGAGCTCTGTGTCCCAGGGCTTGGCGATATTTTTTTCTTAAGAGAGACAAAAAGCAGGATTAGCATTCCTTCAATCAGAGATGTCCTGCTATTAATAATTTATACATATGCTATTTCCCCCAATAGACCAGGACCTAGCCAGAAGTTTAAAATGCAGATCTGCACTTCCCTCCTAATTAGAAATTTGGGTTCAAATGTGGGTTCAAATTCTTCTGGGAGGGCCGGGCACGGTGGCTCACGCCTGTAATCCTAACGCTCTGGGAAGCCGAGGTGGGAGGATCATTTGAGCTCAGGAGTTTGAGATCAGCCTGAGCAAGAGCGAGACCCCGTCTCTACCAAAAATAGAAAAAATTTAGCCGGGCATGGTGGCACATGCCTGTAGTCCCAGCTACTTGGGAGGCTGAGGCAGGAGGATCACTTGAGCCTAGGATTTTGAGGTTGCTGTGAGCTAGGCTGACGCCACGGCACTCTAGCCCGGGCAACAGAGTGAGACTCTGTCTCAAAAAAAAAAAAAGTAAATACACAAATTCTTCTCGGTGCTGGGCAGGAGGCTTGACCGCTGAGTGTTGTAGCTCACGTGTGTGTGTGTGTGTGTGTGTGTGTGTGTGTGTTGGGCCATCTCCCTCCCACCCCCACCCCCGGTTGCTATTGACAGCAGGCTTAAAGGAGACATAATGGATGTGAAGGTGGACACTGTCGGGCACACGGGCAGTCCTTCCCCATGTCAGCAAAGGCGTGGGGGCTGGTTTCCAGGGGTCAGAGGGGAGGTCTGGAACAGCACCCCCAGTCCCACGATGGTGGCGTGGCCCTTCTTCCATGTCCCCCATTTCAGACCCTCTACTCCTATGGCACCACCATGTGTTTTCACTTCTCCAAGGCCCCAAAGAAATGATGCAAAGCACTTGGGAGAGGAGGCAGCCTCTTCCCAAATCCCACAAAGCCCATGTGGTCCAGAGGTGCTGACGTCAGCCAGAAGCAGCCGCGGTGGAGCTTTTCGGTGGAGCTTTTCTCGTAACCTCTTCCTAGAAGTGCCCACCTCCTGGAAGGACAACACCGGGACCTGGGCCAAGTCCAGCAGCTGCTCCTCGCCCACCTGGCCTGGGGGGTTTCCTGTGTGCCCACGCCAGGACTGTGGTGACCCAGGGGCCATGGGGGTGGGGGCTGGCTGGCTCCCCACTCCCCTCCCTGGCCCCACCTTCTCTGAGAAGCCAAACCCCCTACCCACCCCCCATTACCGAAGCCTGCTTCTCCGTGCAGGAATGGATGGAAAGGCAAGTGTCCCCCACCCTCCAGCCCCCACCTGCCGGGACTCTTCCTTCCCTTGTCCTGTCACAGGCTTTGGAGCCGTGTGAGCCTTGTTTCTAACTAATGCAGCACAGGGCAGAAGCTCCCACCCCGATCCCCTCTCAGAGTTTTTCAGGCCAACGTGTCATAGGATTTTAGAGCAGACACAGGGATCCCCGAGCCAGGCTAGTGCCTGTAATGAGAGGTTTCTGGGGGCCAGGAACGGCACTCAGTGCTTCAAGGCATTATTTAATCCTGACAGCAACTGCATGGGGGAGACACTGTTATTTAGCTCTATTTTACAGACGTGACACAGACATAAGCAACTAGCCTTAAGTCACGCAGCTGCTAGGTGCGGAGCCTATGCCGGAAGTCGGATGTGGCGACTTCAAAACTGACCTCTTGGCCACTATGTTATGCTTCTCAAAGCAAGTTCCGTGGGTCATTCGTTCCTCAAGGTCTGTCAGGATTGAAAGAGACCTGTGGTCACGCATGCTTGGGAAGTACTCTATATTCAACCTCACCTCTTGGAAAGTCTTGTACCATACAATATTAAAGGCTCTGAGAAGTCCTGCAGTGAGTAAATCTGTTTAACTCTCTCTAATCCAATGTTTCCCAAACCTATTTTCACTTGGGATCCCTGCCTTGCTCCCCAACCTTTTAGCGGTACACTGTTAATATCCCAGAGAATGTGCTTTGGGAAACATCACACAAGATCACGTTATTGTCTTGTTCACTTACTGCCTGCCACATATTAGGAGCTCGATAAACACTGGTTGCCTTAAACTAAGAACGTTTCCCCCATTTTATGTCACCCTAGCCCATTCCCCAATATTCCTTTCCCTATGGAGTTACCAGCTGTGGGAGAGAGCACAAACCTGAAGCCAGCTAGGGTGGGTCTACTGGGCGGTGGGAAGAAACTTCCCGCCAGGCAGCTCCTGAGGACTCTCCTATTTCAGCCTCGCAGAGGTTTCTCTTCCAAGCATGAAAGTTCTGAGCCAATTCATCCAGTTTTGGCAGCAGGAGCATGGGTGTGGAGGAGGGTGTGGAAACTCCCCACCAGCCACCCTCTCTCAGCCCTCCAAGGCCTCTCAGCAGGACAATGGGGACCCCTCGGGCATCCCCCATGTCTGCCAGGCTCACGCCTGCACTTTTACTTTTCTTGGAGTCCTGCCCTGGTACCCTGTCCCCGTCCCCCTCTGATTTTATGCAGCCAGTCCATCAGCCCCTCTTACTCGACTTGCCCTTCATACTGATTGGATCCAGAGCTCCTTGGCCCTGCCTACCACTCAGGGTCATCACTGGGGACTGTGAGCACAGAGCAGAAGCAGGCCAGGTTTTGGTGTCGTGGAGTGGGGCTCAGCCCTCCTGCGCTCTCAAATGCAGTGGGGTCAAGAGCCGCTGCTGCTCACCAACACCCTTCTCCCTGGCTCCCCCCTTCTGTGGCACCTACCCTGGTGCAGGCTCCACGTGCCTCTCTCCCCTCGCCCAGCTCTTGAGCACCACCGGAGAGCTGCTCCCACCGCACAGGGCTGGCGCCATTGTGAACGCAGTCTCCCATCTCAGCAGCACTGCCAGCGCCCACGCTGTCCTTGGTCTCCACCACTCACTATCCTGGGCCTTCGTCACTCTCCCCACTCTCCCTTCCAAGCCCAGGCCTAATGCTCAGGAGGCCATTGGGATCACATGGTCTCCATCCAATTTTTGCTCCCAGCCAATTCTCCTGACCCTACTGCTTTCCCATTAATTTAATTTAATTTATATGTGGATTTTTTTTTTTTTTTTTTTTTTGAGATAGAGTCTCATTCTGTTGCCCAGGCTAGAGTGTCAGCCTAGCTCACAGCAACCTCAAACTCCTGGGCTCAAGCGATCCTCCTGCCTCAGCCTCCTGAGTAGCTGGAACTAGAGGTGCTAGCCACCACATCCAGCTAATTTTTTCTATTTTTAGTTGCCCAGCTAATTTTTTTTTTTTT
>CAUYPO010044324.1:0-21754 GCA_963574435.1 Cheirogaleus major
AATTAATTGCTTTCTATTTATAGTAGAGATGGGGTCTCGCTCTTGCTCAGGCTGGTTTCGAACTCCTGAGCTCGAGCAATCCGCCCACCTCGGCCTCCCAGAGAGCTAGGATTACAGGCGTGAGCCACCGCGCCCGGCCTGTAAGGAACTTTCAAAACAGATGATACTAGTGTTCAAACATCAAAAATGCTCTAAGTCAAGGCTGCATTAAACAGAGCAGAGTCACTGGGCAGATGTTCATGATCAGACATTCATCAACAGGAAACTGCCTCTGGCCCAGAGACTTTACCTGGAGTGGAGGCCCCCAGCCCTGCCCTGAGCCCAGCACCTGCCCACCCAGCCTGCTGCCTGGCTCCCAGGACCAGGGCAGGCACCCACCACCAAACCCCTGGCACCCTCTTTCTTTGGGGAATCTCTGGACTTCTCGGGTGTCTTAGCCTTTCACCCTCCCTCAGCCCTTGTGCACATCAGTCTTAGGACCCCTACCACTTCTGATGACTTTTCTGGCTCAAGCCCTGCTCCCCAGGTCTCGGGGCAGGGAGAAAGGATACTCAAATCCCACTCTCCACCTTCACCTTAGATGGCACTCGAGGTCACTGTCTCTCTGCAGTTGAGGTCTGAGCTTTAAAGTGAGGTTGAGCCATCGAGGAAAGTGCAGCTTCTTATTGAAGTGGGGTGCAGGCCTGTGGGCATGCATGTGTGCAGTGAGTGGGAGGGGTGAGAGAGAGAGAGGAGGAGAGAGAGAGGGAGAAATGACTGAGTTATCAGTTCAAATATACCAACATCTTTTCAGATTGGGCAAGGTTAGATCAACACTCTGCTATGGAATCAAGCAGACAGTATGGCAATGCCAGGAATAAAAATAAACCCATTCAAAGTTCATTGGTCTGTTTTTGTCAAAAAAAAAAAAAGTAGCATGTGTCTGTGTGTACACCTGTGCATGGAATTCACACATCCACATCTCAAAGGAAATACACCATATGGTTAACACTACTTCTCTTTACATAATGGATCATATTGGTCTTTTTAAATCTTTTTTCTCAAGTGCTTTTTCTAATTTGTAAAAAAATTTTAAAACTGATTTGTATTGCCTGATAATAAAGAACTAAAAGCTTCACAACAGTTCAGGGCTATTATGACTGGTTCATAGCAACTAGCATTAGAAATGCTCCCAGTTTCCAAAAGACAAGTTGGCACCACCTGCTAGTGTCCATCCAATATCCATTCTCTCCTCCTTCCTTACCACTGTGATTTGGGTGGAGCAGCACTGGGCCCAGAAATCTGTCACCTTCATTTGTAGCCAGGTGTGGTCAGGTGGCCCACTTTCGATAGATAAGATATGAGCAGAAGTCACTGAGTGGAGCTTTAACTTTATTCTTTTGTTCTCGTTATGATTTTCTTCTATCATATGCCTGTAGCAATGGGAAAAGTTTGTAATGAAGCATGAATTCCAGCATTTTTTCTACCTACGAAAACTTTAATACAGAACTGAAGATCGTGAAAGCTGGCTGGGAAACACCTGGAACTAGCATATGGGCAGGAGCCTTAATAAGGTACAATACCCCTTTGCCCTTCTCTCAAAAATGTGGGCTTGTGGTTAGACTTCAAATTTGGAGGTCTTTTCAATTGATCTAGACAAAGCAATGGACTAGACTTAGGGAAGGGAGGCAAGTGAGGTGTGAGTCTTTTCCTCTCATAAGTGTGGTAATTCTGAATGTCACAAAGGTCCTTTGTTTAAGTATACTGCATGTTCCAAGCAATTCCCAGAATTTTTTAAATGGCTTCCATTTTCCTGGAGGAGAAGCTTGTAATGATCTGCTTGGCTCTCTGCCTCTTTATCCCTCTACTGCAGTCACTTAACCCCCAGTGTGTAGGTTCAGCCCTACCCCCAAACCTGAAGCCACCCCTGTCTCCAGGCTGGGGAAGATAATCAGCCTAATCTCTCCTGCTTCTATCTCCTCTGGTCATTTGGCTCATGTACAAAAAGCAAGGATCCCCATTTGTCTCTGGTAGAGATGGACATTTTCTCCTGGGTAGAAGTAAAGAAAAAAGATGTATTTACTTTTTAAAGTCTGCTTATAAATATAAACAGAGGTGAAATCTTTAAAAAATAGTGTTCCAAAAACACTTGCCCAGGTATCAGCACTCCTAGGTGGTCAAGGTGTTTCGTGTGTAGGGATCTTTGGCTTCCAGTTAGTCACAGGAGGCTTAGGGGATCCTTCAGGATTTATTCTCATTTTCCAGGAAACATCCTATTTAAAGGGAGGGAAAAAATGCTTTAAAAAATTCGTATGAAGGCTCCACTATATAATCCTTAACATAGAGCCTCTTCCTTTAAAAACTTGCACATTTCCATACTATCCCATTTTTATTCAAACTGGTCAAAACTGTGCTATTTTTTTTTTTTAGCTTCAGGAAAGCAATTTGATGAAACTTAACAGCCCTAATGAATTAAGTGAAGGAAAATGCAGAAGGCTTTAATAACAGCAAACCTATTGAAATGAAAGAGCCTATACATTGTTCTACTGACAGACTTACTAGCAGAGCAAACCAGATGTAGGTTGCCAAGGGAAGTTCAGCTTGTAAATTGTAAGAAAAGAGTATACTGCCAGGCTCTGCTGGGCTCTGCTATTTCTTCATTAAAATGCACTGTCAATCAGGTTGAAAATAAATGTCTAATTAACACCATAGAGCACCAAAAAATTTAGTGTCAGAAACTCAGCTGCTATCCCTTTTTACAACTGTATCTCTCCAAGCAACTCCATTCCTCTCTTTCCACCCTTTCCCCAGCCATTGCCCCTCCCCTGTATTCACTTGCTTATGATCAAAAGCATCAGAGAAATTATAAAATGCGTTGCATTACACAATTCCCTCTGTATAGCTGAGAACCAGCTAGAACTAAGGTTTTCTGCAATTTCTCTTCTTTTTATGCCTTGTGTCCATGTAAGGACTCAAATACAATGGAACATAATGAAAACCAACAGGTTTCCATTCTGAGATCTCCCCTTTCAAGATGTGGAAGAATTAAGAGTTCTAGCCTGAAATAGCCTGGTCTTAGCTTTACTACTCACCGATTTATGTGACCTTGGGCATGTTCCTTCATACCGATGAGCCCAGCTTCATCGCTCATAAAATAGGAATAAGTAAGAAGGTCTTGTCAGCCTACATCAAGGATCAATTGAAACGGGCTGTTTAAAAGGGCTTTGTCATATTTAATGCACTGTCGTTATGACTCCAGTCTCAGCAGAGCTGGGTGAAGTCTATTGTTTTGGTTAGTAGGGGGCTTATTGCATCCTGATGCCTTTGGAAGGGTTGCGGTCCCCAAGATCTCCCCTGTGCACTCACATGTTGTTCATGCCCAGGTCATAGGGGCTGAGGTGAAGTTGAGGTTGAGCCCAGGGACTTGGGTTTGGGAGAAGTTCTAGGAGAAGAGAATACAAGATATTAGGCGGAGACTCTAAGGCTTAGGCCAGAATCTTTTCCACTCCCCTGCCGTCCAAACAGCAAATACTGCTGCTTGCTCCACTGTGATGCCTCCTCCTTCTGTACTTTCTTTCCACTCCCATCACTTTTAGGATGACAAACTGGTGCTCCAGCCATGAGCACCAATTGATATTTATGTTACCTTCTACCTTCTAGTCCCTTCTGCACGTGGCTACCAGATTAGTCCTAGTTAAACTCCACTTAATATATGTCAGTCTCACTATTTGAAGATTTCAATGGTTCCATCCTGTATATACATAAAGTTCCCTGTTCTTTCCCAGGCATTTAAGGTTAAGGTCCCACGGTGATGCCACTATCTGCTTTGTAGGCTCATCTCCCTTCACTTCCTTTTTTGAGTCTGTCTGGTCATTTGGATGTCTCTTGTTCCATAAGTATACTTCTAATGGCTTCTTTTGTTTCTTCAAATATATTCAACATAGTAATTGTATATTCTGTGTGTGATCATGGTATTTGGTGGTTTTTGCTCATCTGGTTCCACTATTGTTTTGCTGACTCTAACTCGTGGTACCTTGTTTTCTTACATGCTCTCTTTTTCTATTGTGATTCATATTCTCTGTAATATTCTCTAAAGGAATTCTTTGAGGCCTGGGTTTAAGGTATATTCCCCCAGAGAGAATTTTAGTTTGCATCCACCGTCTATCTCGGGCACTGTCAAGCCTGGTTCACTTAGAATTAAATCCTTGGCTTGAGGTTTATCAAGCCACATGGGCAATGTGAATTTGGGTTACAGTCCTTCATAAGGGGCTGGCCTATTGGTTATGAATTCTTGGGGATTTTTCCCCCTGAGTGAAAGCCAAAAGAAGGCAAATTTTCTTTCAATGTCCCTTTGACAGGCAGATTTTTGTCTAAGTCACCCATTGAAGGTGTGTTTGTACAGGTCTCCTGGTATGGAGGGGCCTCCAATCTAACTTCCTTTGTCCCCTGTCACACTGTGCTGCCCTTTGAAACCAACGCCTCAGGCAATTAGCAAGGAATAAAGGCCCACAGAGCAATAGCTGGCTTCAGTGCTCTTCATGTCACTGAATTCATGGTTTTTATTTTTGTTTTTTTCATTGATACATAATAAATGTACATATTTTGGGGGTACATGTGATAATTTCATATAATTTGTAAAGATCAAATCAGTAAATTTGGATATACATCACCTTAACTATTTGCCTTTCCTTTATGCTAGAAACATTCAAATTCTCTTCTAGCTATTTTGAAATATATAATAGATTATTATTAACTATAGTCACTATACTGATCTATCAAATACCAGGTCTTATTTCTTCTATCAAACTGTATATATTTGTATCCATGAATCAACCTCTCTTCATCTCCCCTCCCCTTACGTTTCCCAGCCTCTGGGAACCACCGATCTACTCTATCTTCATGAGATACACTTATTTAGCTCCCACATATGAGTAAGAACATGTGACATTTGTCTTTCTGTGCCTGGTTTATTTCACTTAACATAATGATCTCCAGTTTCATCCATATTGCTGCAAATGATAGGATTTCATTCTTTTTTATGGCTGAATGATATTCTATTATGTAAATATACCACATTTTCTTTATCCTTTCATCCACTGATGGGCACTCAGGTTGATTCCACATTTTGGCTATTATGAATAATGCTGCAATAAGTATGAGCATGCAGCTATCTCTTCAATATACTGAGTTCCTTTCTTTTGGATATATACCCAGTAGAAAAATTGCTGGATCATATGGTAGATCTATTTTTAGATTTTTGAGGAACCTCCATACTGTTTTTCATAATGGCTGTAATAACTGACATTCCCACCAACAGTGCATGAGGGTTCCTCCTTTCCATATCCTTGCAAGCATCCATTATTCCCTGTCTTTTGGATAAAAGCCATTTTAACTGGAATGAGATGATATCTCATTGTGGATTTGATTTACGTTTCTCTGATGATTAGTGATGTTGAGCATTTTTTCAAATACCTGTTGGCCATTTGGATGTTTTCTTTTGAGAAATGTCTATTCAGACCTTTTGCCCATTTTTAAAACCAGATCTTTGTTTTTTTTGCTATTGAGTTGTTCAAACTCCTTATGTATTCTGGTTATTAAACCCTTGTCAGATGGATAGTTTGCAAATATTTTCTCTCATTCTGTGGGTTGTCTCTTCACTTTGTTGATTGTTTCCTTTGCTGTGTAGGAACTTTTTAGCTTGAGATAATATTTTTTTTCTATTTTTGCTTTGGTTGCCTGTGCTTTTGAGGTTTTACGCATAAAAATCTTTGCCCAGACCAATGTCCTAGAGCATTTCCCAAATTTTTTCTTATGGTAGTTTCATAGTTTCAGGTCTTAGATTTAGGTCTTTAATCCGTTTTGAGCTGATTTTTATATATGGTGAGAAATAGTGGTCTAGTTTCATTTTTCTGCATGTGGATATCCGGTTTTCCCAGCACCATTACTGAAAAGACAGTCTTTTCTCCATTGTATATTCTTGGCACTTTGGTTGAAAATGAGTTGGTTGGAATGTATGGACTTATATCTGGGTTCCCTATTCTGTTCCATTGGTCTATGTGTCTGTTTTTATGCCATGCTGATTTGGTTACTATAACTTTGTAGTATGTTTTGAAGTCGGGTAATGTGATGTCTCTAGCTTTGTTCTTTTGCTTAGGCTTGCTTTGGCTATTCAGGGTCTTGTGTGGTTCCATATAAATTTTAGGACTGTTTTTTCTATTTCTGTGAAGAATATCATTGGTATTTCCATAGGGATTGCATTGAATCTGTAAATTGTTTTGAGTAGAATTGTCATTTTAACAATATTAATTCTCTCAATCCAAGAGCATAGGATATCTTTTCACTTTTTTGTGTCCTTTTCAATTTCTTTCATCAGCATTTTATAGTTCTTTCACTTCTTTGGTTAAATTGATCTCTAAGTATTTCATCTTCTTTGTAGCTATTGTAAATGGGATTGCTTTCTTAATTTCTTTTTTGGATTGTTTGTTGTTGGGGTATGTAAATGCTACTGACTACTGTATGCTGATTTTGTGTCTTGCAACTTTACTGAATTCCTTTATCAATTCTAACAGTTTTTTGGTGGAGTCTAATTTTTTCTCAGTATAAGATCATGTTGGCAAGGTGTGGTGGCTCACGCCTGTAATCCTAACACTTTGGAGCCTGAGGTGGGAGGATCATTTGAGGCCCAGAAGTTCAAGACCAGCCTGAGCAAGAGCAAGACTCCATCTCTACCAAAAATAGAAGGCATGTGCCTGTAGTCCCAGCTACTTGGGAGGCTAAGGCAGGGGAATCGCTTAAGCCCAGGAGTTGAGGTTGCAGTGAGCTATAATGATGCCACTGCCTTCCAGGCAGGGTGACACAGCAAGACTCTGTCTCAAAAATAAATAAATAAATAAATAAAATATTAAAAAAGAAGGAAAAAAATGATGTCATCTGCCCATATTGAAAGCCTGTACTGAATGAGCTTTCAATTTTTCCCCATTCAATATAATGTTAGCTGTGGGCTTATCATACATGGCCTTTATTATTTTGAGGTGTGTTCTTTCTATACGCAGTTTGTTGAGGGTTTTTATCATGAAGGGATGCTGAATTTTATCAAATGCCTTTTCAGCATCTATTGAAATGATATGGTTTTTGTTCTCAGTTCTGTTAATGTGATGTATTACATTTATTGAATTGTGCATTAAACCATTCTTGCATCCCTGGAATGAATCCCCCTTGATCATAGTGAATAATGTTTTTAATGTGTTGTTGAATTTGGTTTGCTAGTATTTCGTTGAGGATTTTTGCATCTGTGTTCATCAGGGATGTTGGCCTGTAGTTTTTTTGTGTTATGTCCTTGTCTGGTTTTGGTATCAGGATATCAGGGTAATGCTTGCCTTCTGGGATGAGTTTAGAAGCATTCCCTTCCTATCAATTTTTTGGAATAGTTTAAGTAATAGTTTCTGGTATTAGTTCTCCTTTAAACGTTGATAGAATTCAGCAGTAAAGCCATTGGTCCTGAGCTTTTCTTTGATGGGAGACTTTTTATTATGGCTTCAATTTCATTGCTCATTATTCGTTTGGTGAAGTTTTCTGTTTCTTTATGGTTCAATCTTGGTAGGTTGTATGTGTGTAGGAATTTTTCTATTTCTTCTAGATTTCTAATTTGTTGGCATATAGTTCAAAACAGTCTCTAGTAATTCTTTGTACTCCTGTGGTATCAGTTGTCATGTCTCCTTTATTTCTGATTAAATTTAATTGCGTCTTCTCTCTTTGTTTCTTAGTCTAGCTAAAGGTTTGTGGATATTCTTTATCTTTTAAAAAAAAACTAACTTTTTGTTTTGCTGATCTTTTTTATTTTGGGTTGGTTTAATTTAATCTATTTCTGCTCTGATCTTTATTATTTTTTTCCTTCCACTAATTTTGGGTTTGATTTGTTCTTGCTTTTCTAGTTCCTTGAGGTGAAGCATTAAGCTGTTTATTTGAAGTCTTTCTACTTTTTTGATATAGTCATTTATTGCTATAAATTTCCCTCTTAGTACTGTTTTTACTGTATTTTGGTATCTTGTATTTCCATTTTTATTTGTTTCAAGAAAATGTTTTAATTTCCTTCTTAATTTCTTTATTGACCCATTGGTCATTTAGGAGCATGTTGTTTAATTTCCATGTGTTTGTGTATTTTCTGAGGTTTAATGAAATTCTTATCAAAATCTCAGGAAGGATTTTTTGTAGACATAGGTAAATTTATCATAAAATTTATATGGAAAGGCACACACCCTAGAATAGCTAAGACAATTTGGACAAAGAAGAAAGTGGGAGAAATTATTCAATTCATTAATTCAATTTTATTAAACCTATAGATCAATTCAGGGAGAAATGACATCTTTACTATATTGAATCTTACAGTTCACGAATACAGTATGTCTCTCCATTTATTTTGGTCTTGTTTGATTTCTTTCATCAGAATTTTATAATTTTCAACATACAAATGCTATATATATTTTATTAAGTGTACATGTAAGTATTTCATTTTATTTGGAATAATTATAAATGATACTGTGTTTTAAGTTTTGCTTTCCTTACGTTTGTTGTTAGTATATAGAATGTGATTGATATTTATATGTTGCTCTTAAATCTGACAACATTGCTGAACTTATTTACCAGTTCTAGGAGTTTTTCTTGTAGATACCATAGGGTTTTCTACATAGACAATCATGCCATTTGCAAATAGGGACAGTTTTATTTCTTCATTAAGGTACAGAAGCAATTCAATGGAGAAATTTCAACAAATGGTGCTGGAGCAATTGGACATTGCCCTAAACTTCATAAATTATACAAAAATTAACTCAAAATGAATCAAAGACTTAAATGTAAAATGTAAAACTATAAAACAGCCACTCTAGAAAACAGATTGGTAGTTTCTTAGTGAACTGAACCTGCAACTATCATATGACTCAGCGATTGTTCTCTTGGCATTTACCCAAAGAATTAAAAATTTATATTCACCCAAAAATCTGTAAATAATATTAATAGCAGCTTGATTTGTAATAACCAATGTGTGAATGGTTATACAAACTTTTCTACATGCATATCATGAAGTACTACTCAGTAATAAGAATGAACTATCGATACATGCAATAAGCAACTACTTGGATGAATCTTCAGGAGAATTATGCTGAGTGAAAAAAGCCTACCCTAAAAGGTCATATCCTATATGATTCCATTGATATAACATTCTTGAAATGACAAAACTATATAAATGAAAAACAGAATAATGATTGTCAGTGGGCAGGGTCAGAAGGGTGGGGGAGGGGCCAGTGAGCGTGGCTATGAAAAGGCAATGAGGGGTTCCATAGTGATAGAAATGCTCTGTATCTTGACTATATCGATGTCAACATCATTATTGTGATATTGTACTATAGTTTTCAAAGACGTTACCATTGGAGGACACTAGATAAACAGTACAAGGGATCTATCTGCATTATTTCTTATAACTATATGTGAATCAACAATTCTTTCAAAACTGAAAACCTAATTTGAAAAACATTTGCACAAATAGTAATAGGAGACAGAAATGTACGGAGGAAAGTGTGGTGCCACATTATGAGTTGTATAAAGACATCTCTGTGGGTAACACTGGGGACACAGAGGGAAGGATGCAATTCTCCTAGTATTAAGGGAGGAATTAGGAAAGTTTTTATGAATGATATGGCCATTCACCTGATTCCTGCAAAGTGAGGACATCTTCCAGATGGACAAAGAAAGAGAGAAAGGGCATTGGAATTAGAGGGAACATTGGCATACTGGCAAATTTGTGCATTCTTACCACTTCCATTGAACATGGTACTGCAAGAACAATAAGGCAACAAAAGGCTACAAAAGACATAATGATCAGAAAGAAAGAAGTAAAATTGTCCTTATTTGTAGATAATATAATTCTTTACATGAAAAATCCTAAGAAATCTATACGAAAAACTAGTAGAAATAGTGAATTTGTCAAAGTCTCAGTATCCAAGATCTACATAAAAATGTCTATTGTATTTCTATGTACTAGCAACAAACAACTGGAAAAGAAAATTCAAAAAGAGTATCATTTACAAGAACACAAGAAAACATGAAATACTTAGGAATAAATTTAACAAAAGACATGAAAGGCCTCTACACTAAAAACTATAAGACATTCCTGAGAGAAATTTTAAAAGACCCAAATAAGTAGAGGGACATACTATGTTTATGATTGGAAGACTCACTATTGTTTAGGTGACAGCCCTCTTTTAATTGATCTAAATTTAATATAATCCCAATAAAAATTCTAGTACACTTTTTAAAATATATAATTGACAAACTGATTCTAAAATTCATGGGAATGAAAAAGACCTAGAAAAGCAAAACTATTTTGAAAACAAAGAATGAAGATGGCATATGCTGCTTGATTTTTGAGTATTACAGTAGACATACAATAATCAAGACAGTGTAATATTAGCCTAAGAACAGACAAATAGATCAATGGAACAAAATAGAGGACAGAAATAGTCAATTGAATTTTTATAATGCCTCCAAGTTAACTCAATAGAAAAAGGAAAGTCTTCTCAATACATAATGCTGGATAGCCACAAAGCAAAAAGGCAGGGAAGCAGCATGAGCAGTGGCATGGTGACCTCTGGTAGTCTAGCAGGGCTCGAGGGAACCACACCTACTACAAGGCTACGGTTGGTGATACAAACATAACAAGCCAGGCAGCAGCCCTGAGTGTCAGGCTAAATTTGCATTTTAATGTATGTAATGGAAAAAACAGATAATGGTGATTGATTCAACCAGGTTCTGATTATATCAAATAAATGACTAGTGACTAAGTCACTATATGGTGGTCAGGCAAATCTTTAAAGAATCATGTTTACTTTTGCAGGCAATTTGGGTACCATTTTTAATAAGCCTGTGTGAGAGGTTGGGACAGGCTTCACTCAGAGCGGGCCTTGGACTGATGGGAGGTGATAAGGGGAAAAGAGAGGATGAGGAGTTGGCTGGTCTTCTCTGTGAGCCACAAAGTTTAAGAGCAGGTTCCTGGGAATCCCATGGCAAATTCCAAACTGGGATTCCATTGGGGTCTGAAGTTCTCTCTGCTTGTGAAGCATCGTAGAGTGCACAAGAGTAGGACACCTTTCCACTAGATCAGATGTACTCAATGCTCATTCAATAATACTTGTTAAGTGCCTACTGTAACCCAGGCAGTGGGCTAGACATTCCTAGAGAAAAAGACAATGGGAAATACAAAAGAGAATGCAGTGAACACACACCAAGCAATATCAGAAGCAATAGCCACGGGGCAGGGCAGTTCATGAGTAAGAACAAGAGATAGTTGAAAAGACAAACAGCAGGGAGAATTGGGCCAGGGTCAGGACTGCAAGAGTAATCAAAGCAGACAAAGTATATGGGTAAAAAAAAATGGCAGAGCACAACTGAGAGCATCCAAACGAGAGGACACCAGTGGTGCTGAGCACACCTGGCATCCGGAGCGTAGTTAATAAAGGAGTCAGGATTCCTTGGAGAAATGGCTGATTCTAAGACAGGCTGGAAGTATATGAGATGAACCTAGAGCATCTTGTAGTGACAGAAAGCAAGGAAGTGGTACACACACACACACACACACACACACACTGATGGGGGCACAGGAGCCAACTGAAAGAGCTTCCAATGACCAAAGCTGGGACAATTACAACAACAAATAAGGTAGCATTAAATTACAACCCAAAGGATAATATAGCTACCCATGAGTCCATACTGACATAAATAAATTAGCAAATGGAGGAGAAAAGACAAATCTCCCATGCAGAAGAATTCCAAATAATTTCTGTAGATACTTCACCTTAAGAGAGATGAAGCATAAGTCCCTGCTCCCTAAGTGTGGGCTGCACATAGTGACTTCCTGCTGAAGAGTACAGTATGGAAAAAAGGAAAAAAAGAGTAACTTTACAGTGAAGAAAGCTGACAATGTCTGCCAGCCAGGTGATAGGGAGCAACATCAATGGTCATAAATCACAGTGAGAGTGTGTGCCCTTGATATGGTGTAGTGAAAATGGCACTTTCATTCTGTCATCTTCCTCTCCAAAAACTCTCAACTCTGTCTAATCATGAAAAAAAAATCAAATAAATTCCAGTAGAGGGGTATCCTATGATATACCGCCAGTATTTCTCAAAACTGTCAAGGTCATCAGAATAAAGGAAAGTCTATCACAACCAAGAGGAGCCTAAGGAGCCCTAACAGCAAAATGCACAATGGGATGCTGGAACAGAAAAAGGACGTTAAGTTACAAAAAACAAAACAAAACAAAACACTAAGGAAATCTGAATCAACTAGGACTTTAGTTAATATATCAGTATTGGTTTATTAATTGAACCATACTATGTAAGTATGTAGGCACTATGTAAGTATATACCACACTAATGGAAGGTGTTTATAATAAGGGAAACTGGATGGTGAGGGTGGCAACTCTGTACTTTCTGCTCAATTCTCCTGAAAAATAAAACTATTCTAAAAAATATAACTACAAATGTACAAATCTGGGGGAGGAATTTTTAAAATACACTAATAATGAATGCAGGCCCTAATACTATGTAAAAATCATAACAGCCTGGAAACTTGCCTTTGATGCAATAAAACAAATAATATGTGGTTTTGTTTTTTTTAAGAAAAAGGGCAAAGCAGAAAAATTGAGAGCAAAGCTGCTTTCTGATGAGGAGGTAACAGGAAAACCCCATCAGTAACTGAATGCTCATGTGACCTAGTTGGGTGGAACTGTTTGTTATTTTCCCCAATTTCCTATGTTTTCCTGGTAGTAAAAATACCTTTCCAGGTGGGGAACCTTTTGGAGATGAGCAAGTCATGAGAGTGGAGCCCTAGTGAATGGGATGAAGGCCTTTGCAAAAGAGACTTCACACATTTGTCTTTTTTTTGCCCCTTTTTGCCCTTCCGCTTTTTGCCACGTGAGGACGTGGCATTCTCCTAGCGGTCTCGAAAGCAGAGAGCCGCCCTCAGAGACGCGGGACCTGCCGGCGCCTCGATCTTGGACTTCCCAGTCTCCAGAACTGTGAGGAAATAAATTTCTGTTCTTTATAAATTCTTTATAAACCTAGTCTGTGGTATTAATATTTTGTTGCAGCAGCACGGACGGACTTAGGAGTGAAAGTCAAAAGTTTTGTTCTGGTGGGCGGAGACATGACGGTGTGGTGAAAAAGAATAGAAATAAAAGAGAAGCCTGGAACACAGACTAAAGGAACCAGCCAGGGTTCTTATTGTGAGTAATGGAAACTTACTCCGGCTACTTTAGGTGAGGAGAGAATTCGCTGGCGAGACACGGGGTGGCTCCCGGAAGGCGTGCGTGGCGCTGGAGAGCCATGAGGGTCCTTGCGCGAGGATCAAGGCCGCATGCGCCCTGCGGAGCTGCGCCGGTGAAGGCAGGTGTCGCTGCGGACAGGCCGCCTGCCTTGCCCGCCCCCACCTTCCACGCTGGGTGTCACACGCCCCGGTACTGCCCTGTGGCCCCTGCCGCTGAAGCTTCTCTGCTCCCAGGCAGCAACTGATGAGCCAGTGGCCTAGTGCGGAGAGAGGCTGGGGGAGAGACGTGTGGAGCCTTCAGCCTGCACGCACAAGGGGAGCTAGGCTTGGGCAGTGCAGCTCCTGAATGTGGGAAAAGGGCTAAACCAGCAAGCAGGCAGGACATCAGGCTTCACAGAATGGTTAAGAGGACTCAGTTCAGAAATCAGAATCGGCCAGGAAAGGGGGAAAAAGAAGTTCAGGATGTATTATCTCCTTAACTTGCATTTCCATGGTTGCCTAAGCCCCCAAAAGGAAGGATCCAAGAACAAGAGTAATCAAAAAGTCTATTTAGCTTAAATGAAACTGTTGCAAACCATTTTAGTAAAATAAACAAGCTTGACGATACAGAATTAGGAAATCTGGAGATAAATTCTGAATTAATATAATCAATGTAATTATTTTGTTGATGAAACAATTTTTTCTCAAATATAATTGGGAAAAATAAATGGGTCAATGCTCCCATGTGGGAGTCTGTGACACTAGAGATTTCTACAGTACTGTGTTTATTACAGCAGGACTTTATTTGTTTTAGCAAAGTAGCAGTGACACTAAAGGAATCTAAGCAATCTGCTTTGCCTGAACACTTCCAAAGGGAGGTCTGAGATTCCAGAACACATCATCATTTTGAAATGTAGGTCAATCCAAAGATGGGATTAAGATAAGCAAATTAGCTTAATATCCACATTGGAATGCAAATCTTCCAAACAGTGAAATATTTCAGTGCTTACTCTTATCTCATCATCTCATTTTTTAGAATGAATTAATCTGCCTGCAAAAGAGCCTCACTCCCCACCAGGATAACTGGTAACCTGTGGAATAACCACAAGTTACTCTAACGCTAATTCACGAGACTCCTCTCATCATATCCTGCTTTCTATGAATAAAGGGAATTTTTTCGTTGTTGGATGTAAAATCTGCAAATTATTTCATCAACTTTGATTACATCTAGCAGCAACGATTTGAAGCTGGCAAGGATCAGACAACAGCAGGCCAGCAACTGCAAAACTTCACACAGGACTGGGGGCATGTTTTTCAATGTTTTCCAGTTATTATTTTGTTTTTAGCTTTTAGTTCATCTAAGGTCTTTCATTCATCTTCAGACCACAGGATAAAACTAATTTATCAGGGCTGGCAGGCCCTAGAACAATTATGAAGGAGATCTTCCTTGTATTTGACCTCCATCTCATCTTTTAAGTTTATTTTCCTCCTTCACCTCTCTCTAAGCACCCGATATACCCGAGCCACCCCTCACCACCTACCTACCTACCTACCCCCAGCTCCTATAAATCTAAGTGTGGGTTTGGCATGTTGCCAGCCTGATTGGGCCAGAGGGGCTGAAATGTAACTGGGTTGTAGATGAGCTCTTACTTTAAATCAACCTGAAGAAAAGACAAAAACCAAAATGTGAGAGCCTGGAGAAATAACTACTTTGGTGGCTGTTTGATGAGCCAGTGCAGCTTGGCTCCCAATTTTTCAACTAGCATTTGGTGAGCTTCAAACATACAACAAATTTTTATTAAGCACTTTCCATGTGCCAGAGGCTATTCGAGGTACTGAGGATAATAAGAAGAGGTAATCCATGCTTTCAGGTAGCTCAAAGTCTGTAAGGAACACAGGGACCAAGGGAAATAATTACAACATGCAATTAGTTGCTTCACCTTAGAGTTTCCATTGCTTGCATTAGGCACAAACGTCTGTTGGCACTTACCTCACACTACGATTTCCCCAGCTCCTAACACATTGTCAGGCATATGGTAGGCTTTCAAAAATGTCAATGAAATAATGAATGAATAAACAAATGAACAAACAAAACATTATGGAAGTACCAATATAGAGTGTGGCAGGAGCAATTAACTCTGGCTGAAGGAAAAAGGAAGTCTTGTAAGAAATTGTGATTTGAGCTGAGGTTTAAAGCATGTCTAGCACAGTATCTGACCTTGAATGAGCCCATAATAAAAGTCAGATAAATTCAGTTGAGTGGAAGTTCAGGTGGAGAAAGAGGGCATTCAGAGGCGAGGGTGTTCTAGGCAGAAGTACTTCCAGCACCTAACCTAGTGCCTGGCAAGTGGTAGGAACACAAGAAGTACTTATGAAATGAATGAATAATGAATGCATGTAACAAATAGCATATACAAAATCACCAGTATTGTGAAAAATCAAATACCTTTAGGAAATAGTATATTTGGAAAATTATATAATTATAAGTGAAAAAGAAAGAGAGAGAGGTAGTTGTACCCTTTCTCAAGAAGCTACCAGAGGACATGGGGGTAGAGTCTTCACTGTCACATGCACAATTTCCTACATCGGACCAGTCCAGCCACAAAGGTCCAGTGTATTTCACATTCCCTCAGTGAAGTCTTCCCTGAACATCCCAACTTGGAGCAAGAGCTTATTCTGCCCTACTTATTTCATGAATATTACAATCCAGAATGTTCTTTTGGTTTATCTGGTGTGCAGACTTCTTTGTTCATTGCTTATTTAACTTACATTTTTTTGAGCACCGACTGTGTTATACTATACTAGGCAACTACAAAGATACCTGTGGAGAAGAGGATGACTGTAGAAATCATTACAGTTTAGAGTGGAAGTACTGGAAAGTTCGGAAGAAAAGAGTGATCAACTCTTTCAAGGAAGGAATACCGGAGGCAGGTTAGGGTAGGGAGTTTTGAGCTGGTTCTTGAAGGATGCATATGGGCTTTTTTATGATGTAATTTTTTATCTTCAATTAAATTGTGATTCAAGACAGACACCATGCCTTATACTTCTCAGTTCCCCTATACCTGTTACCTTTGCCTGGAGTAAATATTGAGTATGTATTTGTTAACTGATTAATACATTCATATAGATGAACAGAGACCTGAACTTCTCAGCTCAGAAATTCCACTTTCACTAAGCAATCCCCACAGATGTTATTAAGCTTTACAAACTTGTGTTCTGTGACCCGCACTGAAATATTCTAACATGATTATTGGCATTTTTCGAGGATGTGATCATTATGTTGCTGAAATCAAAATGGGACCATCTTAGGCAACATGAAGATCGCTGCCCCTGTTATGTAAAACTGCAAATCTTCCCTCTTTTAAACATTTTCAATTTGGGACAGAAAACATTTGTTGAAATGTGGATATTGTCATGAGCCACAAAGATATGAAATATTTCAGATTCACCCTTCAAAATTAAAGTCTGCAGTGACCCTTGGGACAGGTCATTCTTGTTAAAAATAACTTGTGGGTGTCCATCTGCTGTATCTCACAATCTCTCCTCGAGTGGGAACACTGTGAGTTTAAGAGCATCAAGTTCCAAGTCATTGAAAGAAAGAAGTGTTAGCAAACCTGTTAACAAATCTGTAAGACACCAGTCATAAATTCTGCTTCTTTTTGTGGGTGTCTGCCTCCCATACCTACTTGCTGTTTTTATGTCTGAGTGTTTCGTGAATCAAGAGGGAGAAAAAATATATACGAATTGAGGGTGTTTCATGTTTAAATGGTAATACCACACCCCTAAGTTACCCCAGGTGGTGGGTAGGAATGAGGTTTCTGGCCTCTGGTGTAAAAACCAGATTGATCCTGGTTATTTCACTGTACTTTTAACATGGGGAAGTGGTAAATCATACATAAATTATTAGCAACTGTTTGTCCCAGATGAAGTGGATTCCAGGAATGACACAACAGTAAATCACATCTGAAATATGAAACTGATATGGCCTACTTTGATGACATTCAATATTTTTAGAATTGATGCCAATTTTATTTAGGAATTGAAGCAGACAGATTTTCTCCTTTGGTGTTTAAGAACTTAGTAAATTCAATTTTAAAATCTGCCTGGCTCCTATCTACTTGAATCAGTTCAAAGTAAGAGTCTCTTCCTTGCTGCTGCCAATGTATGCAAATATATTAAGCACAAAATCATTATCCTGGCTCGTTCTTCCCACAGATGTTTTGAGTTCTCATTCTTTGTGCAAGAGACATACAAGAAGTGTGATAAAATTGGCATGATTGTCAAAAAGCGGTTATTCAGGCGGGACAGGTGCACTTGTCAGATGGAGATGTTGTGAATGTCCGCTGAGAGAGATGATTCCAAAGCGCTTCCCATCATTTGTGTCTGGCAGTTGCGAAGAGATTCATTCTCAGGCTCTCTGAATCTGCCAGCAAAATCTCTTTCCCACATGATTTCCCAGCTTGTCTGGAGGTGGGCTGCTCAGACAGTGAGGCCCATAAATTTCAGAGAAGATTTGCACATTTAAGGCCGAGTTTCCACAATCATTTTTGAAATCCAAAGTTGCAAGTGACTAAGTGCATCTTGTTTACATATGGTGTGAGTTTATTTATGCGGTGCTCTGTTAAAACCACCATGTGCCAACCTGGCTAACTGTCCAGGCATATCCTCTTGGGAAATTTCCAGAGGAAGGGAGTAGGGGCTGATGCTAGAGTAGGGTATGGAGACATTCGTGTCGCTTCGGGTGAGATGAGAGGGATGTCAGAAACGGTAATCAAGCCTTGAAATCTGGCAGACACTGGGGTTTGCAGAAGGTGGGGAATGTAGGTTTTAATTTCACTACTTGTAAAAATATCAAGAGTATAGCACAAAAAACCTGTTTTCTTCTAACTAACTCAGGCAACATTTATTGGGTTCCAACTGAGCCAGAAATTGAGCAAGGCACTGGGATCACAGATGTTTCTCTATGGCCAGAAGTTAGGCAGATACAAAATTACTCAGGAAACATTGACGGACATACAAATGAGTAAAATAGGTGTATGTGTCAGCTAGGATGCCTCTGGCTGGAAGCAATAGAAAGCCCGATTCAAAGAGATCTACTGGCTCACGGAACAGAAAAGTCCAGAAGCAAGCCTGTCTTAAGGCTTGATCCAGAAATGGAACCGTGTTACCAAGGCCTCAATTTCTTTCCAATTCTCAGAGCAGCCTTCTGCAATATTGATTTCATCCTAAGGCTGCCTCTTCTCACCACCCAAAGATTGCTGTCACCAGATTCCAGGGCTACAGGCTTTTGTCCACATCCAGTGGGAAAGAAAGAGTGATTTTGTCACACCATTGCCATAAATGTCCTGAGAACAATGCTGCCCTAACCAGGGTGGATCATATAACCACCCTCACCCCCACGAAGCAATCACTGGAGCCTGGAGATGGAATGTGTTATTTGAATTAACCCCCAGGTCACATGCCAACCAGAAGGCTAGGAAAATAGTTCAATTATCAACAAACATTATGTTTGGATTACTGGGCACAAAAGATGAGGGATACCTGACTCTGCCCAAGGAGGGAGTAGTGTAGAGAGGGAAACTGGAAGTTGGGGAAAACTTTATAGAAAAGGAGATGTCAGCTGGGACCAGAACATGAAGAACCTTGAATGCTATACTAAGAAATTTGGACCTTCAACCCATCTGTAAAGAAAGAAGTTGATAAAGCAAATCCATGGCATAAACCAGGTGGGCTGACTTATGCTACGGTTAAAGCATAATTTTCAAAAAGTTAAAATATGACTCTTATACAAATATAGGATGAGTACATGTCCAATTTTACTCAAGTCATTAACTAATGAGGGATCCAGTAAGAGTGTCAAGCTGGTTTTAAGAGCATCTGAGGAGCAAGCGCTTACATAGCTTATCAGGAAAGTCACTTAAAAAAAAAAAAGAAGTTAGAATAGCATTGCTAGATTAGATACAAAACTAGTTGATGTACTTTGGAGCAATGAAATAGTAACTTTTGGGGTTATCTTTTCTACCAGAGAGAAATCATTTGTATTTCTACCAGACACAGATCCAGTTTAATAAATACTTAACTGCACAGAGTCTGGGTCATTCATTAGCAGTAACAAGGAAAGTAAAATAATAGCACAACCTCCTAGCCCCAGAGGTTGATATAATCCTTAGATGGCCTGTTAATGCTTTAGTATGACTCTGAAAAGACAGCCTCTTGACTTTATTTTTAAGTTTTGTACAATTTTTCTTAACACTAGAGCAGTCTATTTAAGACAGTTTTTAAATAGTAGATTTAAGCTTTGTAGTACTTGCATGTCAGTGGATGCCACTAATTGTAATCAGTTTTAATATAGTTATTAAGGGAGGCTTGGGGATGTTTATATGAGGAAAGAGACATATTGACCAAATCCTAAAGTCAGGTTGGTGGAATTCAGCTGCCCTTCACTAGAAGTAGAGTCCCCCGCTGCCATCAGAGTAGAGAAAAATCAAGTAAGAGATGGCTCCAGTGCCCACAGAGATGACTTTTTCAGGGGATTATTCAGAAATGAGCTTGAGTGGGAATTGAGGCCTGTTTCAGCATGGCCAAACAAGGAGAAATCAATTCTGAACCCATCTCAGGCTGTGAGTTCCACTCCCTGGCCCCTCTTCACCCTTGAAATGTTTTGGTTAAAAGGGAAAGACATTCTATACACTCAATAATCAAGTACGGCCAAGTTAAGCCATGTTTAGACCCACATTTTTGGATAACAGATTTATTAATGGCCTGGTTGAGAGAATTGAACCATTTGGTGTTTGGGGAAATTGGAAATGTTTAAAATAAATACTTGACATCTTTTCTCTCTCACTGCTGCAAAATGTTCAGTTATTCTTAGGGATCCATGTTAAAGATTAATTTAACAGAAATTGCTTAGCAGCTTTTCACCTCAAATACAGTACAAAATATTAAAAGGCTAGTATCTATTTTTCCAAAAAGGAAAGCATTTATTTCAATAGGAGCTCACCAGTCCAAATATAATATTTTGTTTATTATTAAAGTCATGGGTATAATAGTTATCACGCCATAAGACAATACAACCTATCCACACCTCCTAAAACTAGAGTTGCCATGTTTAGCAAATAAAAACACAGTAGGCCCAGTTAAATTTGAATGTCAGAAAAACAATGAATAATTTTTTAGTATAAGTATGTCCCATGCAATATTTGGAACATACTTGTGGTAGGCAGAAAAATAGCCCACGAAGATGTCCATGTTCTCTTACATGGAAAGAAGGATTTTGCAACTATGATTAAGTTAAGGTTCTTCAGATGAGGAGGTTATCCTGCATTATCTGGGTGGGCCAAATGTAATCACAACAGTCTTTATAAGAGGGAAGCAAGAGAGTCAGAGTTAGAGAAAAAGTGAAGATGGAGGAAGGGTCCATCCGCCAAAGAATGCAGTCAGTTTCTAGAAGCCGGAGTAGGCAAGGAAACAGATTCTCCTTTAAAGTCTTCAGGAGGAACCTGGCACTGCCAGATACCTCGATTTTAGATCAGTGACAACCCAGGGGGATATCTGACACACAGTAGCGTAAGATAAATTTGTGTTGCTTTACACCACTGTAATTTGTTAGAGGAACAATAAGAAACTCATATAATGCTTATTCTAAAAAAATTATTTGTTGTTTATGTAGAATTAAATTTAACTGGGCTGCCCTGTATTTTATCTGGCAATCCTACCTTAAACATTTAAGCATGAAACAGTAGGCTGGGGTAGAAAGCACTCTGAGATAGGAGCCAGGAGATTACTATTCTCGGCAGTGGGGAAATCACCGTATGTTCAGGCCTCAACATGCTCACGTGTAATCTGAGGAAGGGGTTGGCCTGGATCATCACTATGGTTCCCTGGCAGTCCACGATTTGGTCTAAGAAATAGTCTTTTTCCAATACAAAATAAAACAAAGCCAACCAAATTAGGGAATGTTAATAGTCCAAGGCAATTATCTTTCCTTGGCTGAGTGTGTTTGTGTTTGATCTTGCAGTAGTCTTCCTTTGGCCACTCCCTCCAAGAGGCAGACTGTACCCCCTGGCCCAGTCTGGAGTATCTTTGCTCTGTCTGCATATTTTGCCCTGTCCAGGTGCTGTGTCCTCTCCTCACGGCAAGTCTCCTTGCACCTCCCAGCTTGAGCTCTGAGACAGACAGTGTTAGCCACTGTATGAGTCTTCTAGTGCCGCTGTAACAAATGATCACAAACTTAGTGGCTTAAAACAACACAACCTCATCTTACAGTTCTGAAGGTCAGAAGTCCAAAGTGGCCCAAAATAACAAGTGTTGACAAGCCTGCGTTCCTTCTGGAGGCTCTAGAGAAGAATCCAGATCCTTGACTTTTCTAGCTTCTAGATGCTGCCTGCTTTCCTTGGCTCATGGCCCCACAGCACTCAGATTTCTACTTCCATCATCAATCTCCCTCTCAGACTCTGACTTTCCCACTTCCCTCTTATAAAGACC
>CAUYPO010044325.1:0-16367 GCA_963574435.1 Cheirogaleus major
TTTCTATTTTTAGTAGAGACGGGGTCTTGCTCTTGCTCAGGCTGGTTTCGAACTCCTGACCTTGAGCGATCCACCCGCCTCGGCCTCTCAGAGTGCTAGGATTACAGGCGTGAGCCACCGCACCCGGCCTCCCCGTTTTAAATTTTATCCACTGTCTTCTACTTGCCGAAAATGAGCATTTCTCTCTATTCCTACCCCTGCCCCCCCCCCAACCTTCAGGTTTAATTATTTCACTGTGTTGGGTTAAATTTATATTTAGTCTTTACATAATTGTGACTATGTAAACATTCTTCATGGATGAGCCATGTAGTATATTTTCATTGTATTTTTTTTCCAATACAACTTCTGTTTTTTTTCCTTGCAGTTAATAATGCTTTTTTTCATTTGCTCAGTTTTCTGTTACCTACTCCTAATTCATTTTCCACTTCTCCATCAGAAGTGTAAATACTGTCACAGTATGTTCAGACCCATCCAATAACCTACCAGTGCACAAGGGACCCCTGGAAACTCTCCCATCTGTGCGGGGGACCCCCTAAAAATCCACGCCATTGCTCCTGGATCCTCTGTTGGGTACCTTATTTTTGAACCCCAGGTTTTCTTCTTTATTGGTTTATAACCTTATTTTGATGGAACATATGTTCTTGTGACCTCTTGATACCTGAGAAAAGGTCCACGGAAGGTAAAAAGTTTGAGAATTTGCATGTCAGAAATTGTTTGAAATTTATTTCTACGTGACCTGTTTTGTGTCCTCGGAAGCTGTCAGGATCATCTCTTTATCCCCAGAGTGCTAAATATCATAAGAACGAGACGTGATGTGAATCCATTTCCATCCGTTGTCCCGGGCGCCCAGGCAGCCTTTCAGTCTAGAAGCTCAGCTCCCACCATTTTGGGAACACTTTCCTGAATGTGTTTTGTTTTTTCATATTTCCTCCCCTCTGTTTTCTCTTTTTCTTTCTGGAACCCCTGCTGTTTAGATGATGAATGTCCTAGACTAATCCCAAATTTTCTTCTCTCTTCTATTTTCTTTGCTCGCTTCCTACTTTCTGAGAATTTTCTCTCCCTTACCTTCCAGCCCTTCTGTCGCTCCCTCTGCTGGTGCACGTTCCGGGCCTGGGGCACAGCCTATGACCGGAGTCACAGGCCCCCGGAGCTGCCCCACAGCCCTGGGAATTACCTCCACAGGTGAATGTGCTGGTGTCCTTCGTGCTCCCCTTGGCACTAACCACCTTCCTGAATGGGGTCACGGTGAGCCACCTGCTGGCCCTCTGCTCCCAGGGGCCGTCCACCTCGGCCCCAGGCAGCTCTGCCCCCAGCCGCCTGGAGCTACTGAGTGAAGAGGGTCTCCTTGGCTTCATCGCATGGAGGAAGACCCTCCCCCAGAGAGGCCTGACCAGCCTGGGGAGACACAAGGATGCAAGTCGGATCCGCAGCCTCCAGCGCAGCGTCCAGGTTCTCAGTTAAGTCCTCTGTGACCCGGCCCCGAGAGAAAGGGGCCCCGTGCAGGGCCACCTCCACTAACCCCTAGCCCAGGGCCACCTCCACTAATCCCTAGCCAGTCACCACCTCTCTCTAGGCTTCCTGCATCCTATGCCCCGGGGGAACTGTATAGTCAACGGGCTTCTTGCAGGGCGTGCTGGGCTAACTGCAGGAAGGAATGGGAGTTCTGTACCTGAAACCCCTGATCCGGCCAGGGAAGCAGCACAGATGGACAAGCAGACACCTGGTCACTTTCAATAGGTCCGGCCGTGTGGATGAACACAGGAAGTGATAGTTAAGAACTGCAGCTGGGAATTGTGGACTCTCAGACTGGCTGGGTCTCCAAATCCAGTTCCCTTCTAACTATCCACTTCCCCTACTATAATATTGCTACGTTTGTTCGCTTGTTTGTTTTTGTTAAGTATCTGGGAAAATATGGCCTTGTAAGAGAAACAAGAAAACAGAGGTCTCTTCAAGCACCTGCTATAACCCAGGCACTTAATGAGGTCTGGGAGGATTGAGTACAAGACAGGTCTCTGCCCTCCTCAACACCACGGTCCTGTGCATGGACAGAGAGGTGTAATGCACTGTGACAAGTCACACAAAGTCAGCACATGAAAGTGTGGGACTTCCTTTTATAGACAATGGCCGGCCATTCAAAGAGTCAGTGTTCAGGAGTGACAGAGATTTGCTTTCGAGATCTGTTGCACTCATGAACTCTTTGGAGAAGGGGCTAAACGGTGCTCCTCAAACTGATGTGCATAAGAATGATCTGGAAAGTTGTAAACAGACTGCAGGGCCCCATACTCTGCACTTCTCCCAGGCTCCTGCTGCCACAGGGGCCACACTGGGCTAGACAGTGGGTTTGCCAGTCGGGCAGAGTCGGAGCAGGAGGGGGGAGGGGTGGAAGATTGGGAGCCTGTCATCATAGTCGGTGGGAAGGAGGTAAGAGCCTCTTGCCTCGTAGGGCAATAGCGGTGGGGACAGGGAAGGAATGGGGAGGAGAGATGCTAAGGAGGAGCTCTTTCATAGAGTGGATGCAGGGGGAACAGAAAGATAAGACTCTCAGGCTTATGGCTTGAGTGCCAGATGGATGGTGGTGCCATCAGTCAATCAGAAAAAGGACCAGAGAAGGGAGAGGCTTCCTAAGGCAGGAAAAAGACAAATTCTGCTGCATATGTGGCTAGACAAGTGGCAATATCTAGCCCTGAGTTGGGGTATATTCTAATGGCCAGGAGGAGGGTCTAGAAGCATGCCATGTCCAGGTCATGGTCAAAGTGGACAGTCACTTGCAAGGTTTGAGAACAGATTCAGATAGGGATATATCAAATAACTTCCGAGTTCCCTTCCAATGCTTCGACTCCAGGAACAAGTTAGAGGGAAATGTGTTGTCACCTCGGCATCTTTCTCCCTTGGAGATGGCATACCTGAGAATGTGTTTGATTTCTGTCACTGTCTCTCTCTCCAATTGTTCTGCAGGGGCCATCGTGGCTGTGTACGTCGTCTGCTGGATGCCGTACCATGCCCGCAGGCTCATGTACTGCTACGTCCCAGATGACAAGTGGACTGAGTGAGTGTGGCAGAAGGGCTCTAGCACACAGGGAGGGCCCTGGGCTGGGCCTGGGGTCTCCACGACTCTCCAGGGGGACCCTCAGCTGCTGGCTTCTGGGGAACTCTGGCTTGCATTCCAGCCACCCTGCCCCATCTGTGCCCTCAAAATTTCCCAGCTGGGTATGGGGAACAAGGCATTATCTAGAAACCTCTCTGAGCTGGCTGGGCCCTGTGGGTGGTGGTCAGGACCGTGGGCGTCCTGACTGCAGGCTGGAGAGAAGCCCACAGGCTAGGAAGAGGGGAGCGCAGGCCATGTTGTTACAAAGAGAGAGGGAGGAAGGCTCAGAGCTGCGATCCCTGAGCTAACAAAGGCCCCTTAGACAGAGCTAGCACGTGCACCCATGACACGGTGGGAGCAGAGGCGAGTATTCACTATCTGCCTTTTGGACATCACTGTGCCCCTGATCACTGTGGGGGTCCCACATCCAGGAGAACAGAGAGCCCACGTGGCCTCCTCCTTCTCGGGGGCTGCCAGCAGCCCCTACACATGTGTGTGCAGCACGAGCCACCCAGGCCCTTCCCACCGCAGAGATCTCTGTGACGGGGAGCACAGCCTCTCAGCAAGACTTGCAGCTCCGCGTGCGGCCACGTCTCCTTGACCACACGCGGCAGCACAGGGCTCCTGCCGTCTCAGTGGGCTGGACCGGGAGCCACAGCCGGGGATGGCAAGTCACAGAGCCCAGGTGGAGGGTGCCACCCAGGGCATCTGGTGATGATGGAACTTTGTCAAATTCACACTGTGCTTCCTGACAGCAGAAAACAGGCTTCCTCTCCTGCCCATTGGAGGAGAGGCACCCTCCAGCGGGAAGGGGACACTGTGGGGAAGTGACAGGTCCCCTAACCCGGCCCTTTGGGTTTCTCCTGCAGCACGCTCTACGATTTCTATCACTACTTCTACATGGTGACCAACACACTGTTCTACGTTAGCTCGGCTCTGACACCTGTGCTCTACAACACCACGTCGTCCTCTTTCAGAACACTCTTCCTGGAGGCCCTGGGCTCCCTGTGTCGACGGCACCACTCCGTGGAGCCATTACCCCCGGAAGCCCCAGAGTCCCGCCCTAACAGCTTCAGGCTGGGGGGAGCCCCCAGAAACCCTGACCTGGATGAAGTACAAGAATGAAGGGGCACACAGAATGACCTACTGCTCGGTCACCTGGCAGACCAGACAAGCAACATTATCACTAATCACTCGAGCCCTGCGGTCAGGAGGACTTCCATCCACCCCAGCCCTGCACCTGCTCGCCTGTTAGCTGCAGGGGAGTCACGTGACCCCTCCTGGCCTCAGTTTCCTTCATGTGTATAGCGGAGATAAAGAACAGTGCCCATCTCTTAGTGCTGTCTGAGATTAATGCGCTTAGCACAGTGCCTGGTGCATAATAAATGCTCAATAACTTTTTGCTGGTATTATTTCCGTTGTCACTGTCGCATGATTGCAATTGCTGTTTCCCTGAAGTCCACCACGTTCCTCTGCAGCTTCACGCTCACACATCCTATGGATTGCCTCTAATGACTCAGATGTCCTACACATTTCCTCAAATGACAGATCCACTGCCCCAGAAGCTGGCCAGATTGTCACGTCACATAAGCTGTAGTAAAATTCTCTGGTCTCTCCCAGTAAAGGGGCAGCTGTCACACTGACAGTACCTTCTGCAGGCTTGGGAACCAGTGGGCCACCAGCTTCCCCACCCCGCCTCTGCCTCGGCCTGCATGATGCAAGCGCCGGTGTACCCCCGTGAGCCGGAGCACCGAGCGATGCCCCTGCGAGGTCTGGGTGGCCTGAGCCAGCGAGTGTGGGGCCTGGGTTTCATGCTCGGGAGCAGGTTACCCTTGGGCAGATCAGTCTCCCCAGGTCTGTTTCTTCATCTAAAAACTGGTGGAGGCAAAAAGCTCTTAAGTCATATAAAAAAGATAATTCTGGTCAGCAAAAATGGACCTGAATTTGAAGCAACTTATAATATTTATCTCTCTTCATGTAAATGTCCATATGTATATGGCACAGAAATGGTAATGTGCTTGGTTACGAGGATTCTCCCAAAACCCTGCCAAGGGTTACATAATATGCAGTGTATGTCCCATGTTATTCTTCTAAAATATGGAAAACCCTGAGTTGAAAAACACAACTGGTCCTAAGGGTTTTGTATAAGGGACTGTGGATCTGCAGTGGCTAATAATAAGTTTATAATGATTAAATGAAATAAAGAGTATAAAGTCCCTACCACAGTGCTTGGCACATAGTAAATGCTCAATAAATGCCAACTGTCATTATTGTCATCATTACCCTAGACGCAAACAGGGCAAAACCTGATAAAGTGTCCCTTACCGGAGCTATAGAAATGAGGCACACCTTCTCTGCTGCTACCTGTTACCAAAGCACAGTGAAAACTGATAGAACCAAAACTTAAAAAAATAACAGATCGAGAACATGATAGATGAGCTACTTTACATATCATCCAAAATTTTCATGCAAATCATCAAGCAAAACAGCAGGACCCCAACGGCCAAGAAAGACACAGAGAAAATGTGTTCGGCTTCAATAGTTGCTAAATAAAAGACAATTCAAACAATGATGCAACATTTCATGGCTAATACGTCAACAAAAATGTCAGTGACAAGAGCAAAGATTGCTGCCGGTAACTGGGTGACGTCAATGTGCTCCTGCCTTAGAGGGAGAGGAAATTGAATAACTTTCTCGGAAAACAAATTGGCAATACATTTTGAAAGCCATAAAATGTTCAGAAACTTAGCTCCTATAATTCAACTTCTGGAATTTTACTTTAAGGCAATTTGCTAAAGAAGAAAAGGCCTCTCTGTGCGTGCACACGGGTTTATTGCAGCGTTCTTCCTTCGGACATTTATGAGCAGGCAGTAGACCCAGGACGTAAATAGCACGCCCTGTCGGGTCCTCACCGTAGCCCCCAACTGTACATAGCGTTACCGCCATCACTCTTTCACACGTGGGCAATGGAACTGAAGAGAAGTGAAGTAAGGCTCTTCTCCCACCGCTTGGTACCTCGGGTATTGGAACCCAGGCATGGGACTTGGGAGCCGGGTGCCCAGTGTCTGAACCATGCTGCCCAAGAGCTTGATGGCAAAAGATGATAAGAGATTAAAGGGTCCACGTTATGGAACTGTGTAAATCATTTGATCAAACAGTTAGGCCACCCTTAACAAACACGAAGTATAAAACTTATTTAGCAACATGAACATACTGTGATGATACTATTGTATTAACTAGAAAACAGAAGACAAAATCACATTATGATATTACGCACAAATCATACAGATACAGAAAAGAGGTCGGAATGAAGGACTTGAAAATGAAAATGGGTTTGCTAAGGAGGCACGAGTGACCCCGTAACGGGGCTGTCCTCTTCACTGCACCGCCTGAGCACAGGGGTGCCCCGCATGCAGCAGACCCTCAGAAACACTGGGAGAAAGAGGAAACGTGAAACCAGTTTAATTTGTTGATACAATCCTGTTTTCATAATCTCAAGGTAGCTGGTAGAAATTCAGTTCCCCTTGCCATTGTCCCAGGAGGGGGCACTGAGCACTGATTAGAGAGCCAGGAGACTGTCTCTGTCACTTATTAGCTGGGTAAGTTAAGCAAGTTCATTCACCCGCTCAGGCTCCGCTTCCATAGACATCATAGCAACTGCCCCTGGGTTTTAAGAATTAAATGACATTATGAATATGAAAAAATTCTTAGCGTAGTGCCCAGCGCCCAAAAGAGCTCAATAAATAGTAGCTGTCAAAATTACAGAAACACAAAAGACGCTCGTGACTGCCCAGGCTCTGGGATGGGGGGGGGTGGGCAACAGGGAGGGGCTGTGGTTCAAATGTGCGACATGAGGGATCCTCGCAGCAGTGGAATTGTACTGTATCTTGCACCTGTCAACGTCAACATGCTAGTAAAGGTGCACAGAATCCTTCTGCATTCTTACAACTGCACGTAAATCTATAATCATCTCAAAATAAAAAGAAAAACAAAAAGAGCACTCGCAGTCCCGGTCCACAGGTAACCACTACACATTTTTGGTATTCGTCTCCTGGTAAAAAAAATAGTAGCTGTCATTATTATAAGGGGATGCTCTAGGTTCCTGAATGCAGATTATTTTTATAATTCTACATTTTTATAATTCACATTTAAAAATGTGAAGCCATATATTTACATGTGTGGTTGGTTGGTTCGACTGCACGTGTGCTTGCTTGCCAAGAGCAGGAGAGAGACCCCCAAAGTGTTAATTTCATGAGGCTTAGTCTCCCAGCCGTGACTTCATCAGCGACAGCATCCCAGGAGGCTTTTGCTAACCTTTGAAGGATGAAGTATGCATTGCCCACCGGGCTGGTTTCTTGTGGCTGCCGTAACAAAGTGACACAAATTATGGCTTAAAACAACAGACATTCATTCTCTCGCCATTCTGGGGGCTACAGATCTGAGATCGAGGTGTCAGCAGGGCCATGTGAGAGCCCGGAGACTCCACAGGAGGGTCCTTCCCTGCTTCTCCCAGCTTCTGACAGTTCTCTCGGCAAGTCTTGACGTTCCTCGCTTGCAGGTTCATCACTCTAATCTCTGCCTTGTGGGCACATGAAAGTCTGCCTCCGCGTCCCTCCTCACTCATAAGGACACCAGTCACAGTGCATTAGGGGCCCCCTTCGCTCCCCTATAACCTCAACTTAGCTAATTACATCAGTGCTGACCCTATTTCTCAATAAGGTCCCCTTTTGAGGTACAAGGAGCTTAGAATTTCAACCCCTACCACCACTCAAACGCCCCCTTCTTAGCAGGCCAGGGAAAGACCCTTTGATGGAGTGACAAGTAGAGTTAGAGCGGCCTGAAATCCCAAACAAGAAAAATGAGTGCTCGCCAAAGTTTTAGAAAGAAAAGAGAGAGAAAACTGGGACAGTATATTCGGCGAATGACAAATGCAGTCACAGAATTCTTGTTTCTTCTTTAGATGGGAAGGCCTTTAAAAAATTGCACTGTCCTTTCCAACTGTTTTGTTCATTAAAATGCTAATTCCCTCGGAGCTGGGAAGCCTGCCTAAGCTAGCAGACTAAAAAAGAAATGAAAGCTGTCCACATTGGACGCACCCTTGGTTCATGGTCTTCCCTTCAACAAAAGCTGTCTGCAGACTCTGAAGCCAGATCTAGCAGGTTTAATACAAATTTGTTAAAAGTGACTTCTAAACTTTAATACTAGGATTGCCCGCACTCAGGATGGCATGTAACACGGCATATTTCATATATGCTCACATCCAGGACCACCTCTGCCAGGCAACCCAACAGTTGGGTTTCCCAGTGGGAAAATATCGGATCCGTACTTTTATCATAGGCAAAGCCGTAGGAGCCAACAGTGCCTTCTGACATACGGCGCGCAGAGGAAGCCAATTGCCTAAGAACCAGCTGTGATGTGTGTGGCAATATTATTACACCTGCAGGCAAGTGTTATGTCGCTTAATAGCTGTGTAATTGCACACAATCATTTACCCTCTCTGAGCCCCAGCTTCTTTCTCTGTAAGATGGTCCCAATAATACCTACTTCAAAGCACTGGTATGCTGATTAAATGAAATAACAGATATTTAGTCATCTAGTAAAATGCCTGACATATAGTAGGTGCTCGAAAATGTGTGTTACTTACTGATGCTCATTTTGTAGCTAGCAGTCCCTGGGGAGCTGGGTGATTTGGCTGAGGAATGGAAGCATGAACCAAAGCCTCCAGATTTCATACTCCATGCTATTCATGCTGCCCCATCCTGCCCTGGGAACTCTGACACCTGTATAATAAATGTTGCTTCTCGAAGCTTTATTTCTCTTCCTTCATTGCAAAGGCTTTTAAATTGCTGAAAGTATTCAGAGGATTTTTTCCACCTGTGACCCTACTAGGCTACTAAGCACATCAGAAAAGTCCCTCTGTAAAGCTAGGCATAGTACTATTAATATAAAAACGGTGCATGTTCATTTCACATACTCATGAAGACCCATCAAACATAAACTTACAGTCCCAGCCCACTGTGGACTCTTGTAGTTAGGTTGAGGTTTGGTTTGGATCACCACTCCTGGGTTTTGAGGACTTTCTAGTTGGTTAGACTTGAGGACTACGAGGCAGAGACTTGGGGTAAATAAAGGTCTTGACTCTGTGAGTATTCTGGAAAGGATTCTCGTAGGCCTTGGAGTGCATCCTATATGAATAGGAGGTCTAACATTTGGTTGTGTGTGGGCTCTTAGAGATACACGAATAGAGCTTCCTGTTCACGATGGCGTCCGGCTAAGACATGACACAGCCACTTCCATGAGAGCAGCTATAAAGACATAGCAGGGAAGAGCTTAAGATGTCATGAAAAGCAAAGGATGGAAACTAAAAATCTGAGCACTTCCACTAACTATATACCTGCTGAAAATTGTCAACTAATGGCTAACAAATGCTCTATCATCCGAAACGGCAAACCTTCTGCCTCAAAATAAGTTGGGATCTGCTTGGTTTCCTATTGCTAGAAGTGTAGACAGGGGCTCTCTAAGTGGTAAGAGACCTGCATGCCCATGTTCGGGCTCCCCATCAGTTCCCCCTTCTACGCTGGCTTAGGAAGAGCCGGTTAGAACACTGACGTCAACCGAGAGTACAGAGCCGGGTCGTGTCAAGAAATGGGCCCAGCAGCGGTGCATCCCGGTCAGCCCTGACCCATGGCACAGAGAGAGGGCAGGCTCTGCCCTTTCCTCCAAGGCTCGGGGGATACAGCAGCGAATGGGGGGAGACAAAAAACCCCAAACTGTGTTCTCTGTTAGTTGCTACCCAATCTGGGTGACCACCTTTCTTTCACAGCTTTGTGTTTCCTACGCTTTTTCTGGATCTTAGTTGTGTGTTTATTTCTGTGCCAGGAGCTCCTGCTTGCTTATTCCGTTTACCATAAGTGACCTGAAATGATGACAGGGGACAGGACATGCCGGGCAGAGAGGAGTGCCAACAGCCCGTTTCACAAAGCCTGGCTCCCTGGCGCCCTCCTCCTGCTCGGGCCCCCACACTCGCTTTCAGCCTTGGCCGTGGCCAGCTGCTTGGCACAGGTGGGTGGAACACGAGGAGTGTGACGGGAAGAGACGCAGGGAACCACACAGCTTTGCTGCTCCAAACCGCTTCCCCTGTTAAGTATCCGGACAGACGCCCTAGGTCTCCTCCTGCAGGTACCCTGAAGCTCGCTGTCCCCAAGCCGTCCTTGCTTTGTGGCAGGCTTCTCTGCACATTTTGAGCTGGTTTCCCCATATTTGCTTTTCAGCACGTCCAATTCTGTCTGCCCTTTCTCCTTCGGGAATTCCTCACTATGTCAACATAGCTCACATTCATGGTATTATTCTTATTTCCTTTCCAAAACTCCCTTTTGTCATGCCGTGAGAGTTTAAGCAGGGAGACCCCCAAGATCTCTGGCAACACTGCTTTCTCTCAAAACAATGCAATTAACACCCACCAAAGAACCAATACATGCATTATAAGTTTTATTTATGAGACTGGAACAGACAAGAATATTAGTTTGGGTTTTTTCTTCCAAGTTTAAATTAACTAACAAAACGGGGAGAATGACACAGAAGGTGCTATTTACAAAAGACAAATACAACTAAAGAAGGTCAGTTTTTACTCCAAAATAGGAATAATGACTTATACAAAGTGATCATTTTACAAACATTGATCTAAATCTTTAGTACTTGTGGCCTTTTTTTCTTAGGGGAAAAAAAAAGATTGACATTAACTCTTTGGTATCATCTTTTAAAATCATTTATTCTTGGATTGTTATCCATTCGAGTGCTTATAAATATCTAAGATAGATGTATAAGAATGCATTCTGATTAATTTTTTAATATCTTTAAAACTTCTCCTTCAAGCTATGGGCCACTTGAAAAGCAGAGTGGTACTGGGGGTGGGGGTGGGGACCCTGGACTGCAGAATCCAGGACCCAGGGGTCTGAACTGTGCTTCTAGGCTCTTCCAGCTGTGTGACCTGGGTGAGGTGCACTTTGCCTCTCAACCGTCTTGTCCTTCAAATGAGAATCATCATCCCGATCACACGTGGAAAGGATTAAGCAAGACCTCACCGTGGAAGCACCTGGCCCGATGTCTGGGCCACAGGTGGTCGTCTAGACCGCTGGCCTGCAGCCCGTTCTGCCAGGCTGTGCAAGGAGGGGTGAGTCCTGTGGGACTTATCCCCGCAGCCTTCTCTTCTGCTCCCTCGGCCTCTCTAGTCAGGTGAGATCCTCCCTAAAGGAACCTACCATTGGTAAGAGAAAACAAGCTATTTAAGGAACTGAAAACTGAGTGTCAATAAATTATAATCATATGGATAGTTCTTATCAACTATTTTATATCACTTTGGTGTGTTTATCATTGGTTTCAAGTAAGCAATTTGGTCCTCTTTCCTTTGTAAGGCAAATTTTAGGTCAACCTCTGTAAGCCTCATTTTCTCCCTAAAAAAAAAAAAACCCTTTTAAAGAAAGCTTCTTTGCATTTTTGCCCTTTCTAAGAGGTAGGGTATTGACCCTATGCTATTTTAATAGAATCCTATTTGCTCTGAAGTAAAACAATTTGTTTTACTTTATTAAATTTGATGCCTTTGGGCTAGCTTCTAAAAAAACAAACTTGTAGGCAATTAAATAATTCTTCTTAAAATGATCTGCTTCTTATTTTTTTGTCTCCAGCCTTTACAGCTGAAATGTTCCTTTGGAATATTGCTTTGTAGGGGGTTACAGGGAAACCCACTTAACTGAAATCCCATCCACTGTCGAAAATACTGGCACCTCTACAAGATAATCCGAGATTCTTTAGAACTAAGAGAAAAGTCTAGTTTGTCCATGGAAGCACGTGAGTGACTTGACAGGAAGCAAAACTTTGTTCTTTGTGAAATGGACTTCAGAACAGCCCAGGGCCGTCTGGCCCAGAACGCAGGAGTCCGGGCTTGGTCCTGCCCTCCCCAGAGGCACCTTCCTCCTCCTCCTCCTCCTCACTCCAGAGACCAGGGCCTCTGGGCCTCGGTGCCCCGTGAGGGGCTGTGCAGCAGAGAGTGCCTGGGGCCTGCTCCAGTGAAACAACCCGTGGTTCTAGAACTTTCTTTAGCCTCAACAGCACGAGGGTGCTGAGCGCTCCGCTCTTCCAGAAAACCTGCTGGTGTCTTCTTCAGATGTGTCGTCCAGTCAGGAGAAAGAGCGGCCGGTCTTCCCTGGCGTTGGCTGTCTGGAACTCGTCCCGCAGCCGGAACTGCCACTCGTCCTCGAGCTCCAGCCGCACGACCGTCTGGCGGAGCGAGCTCCGGTCCTGGCAGATCACGCACAGGGTGGCGCCTGCGCGGGTAGGGCAGAGGGGTGGGAAGGAAGAGGGTGAGTTTACTCAGGTGAAAGCCCCCGCCTGGATTCTACTGGCAGTAACGAGATCGGGCACCTCTTGGAAGGGCAAAGTCCCTTGCTTCTTTCGGGACGATGTATGATCTTAGCAAGACAGACAGTGCGGCCGGCCGCGGCGGGTTGGCGGGGAGACTCCATGGAGGCAGAGGAAAGCCGAGCATCGCAAACCGAGCATCCTCAGTTCCAGCCCTCGGCTCACATCCCTGCACACCTCACCCACCCTCACCCCCTTCTTCACCCGGCCAGAGCCTGCCCACCCGTCCAGGCGGGGGCAGCTCCCACCGTCCCCAGCCTTGGCAACTCTCCCTCCTGGCATACAGCGATACATCAACCAGGTCTCCTTCATCCCATCTCTCTCCTCCCTCTCTGCGCGTCCAGTCCTCCCTTTAGAGGAAGTGTTTCCTGACGCACAGACGCTGCAGAAACCTCTCGGTATTCCCCGAGGCCTCGTACACTACTGATGCCCATTAGCTACCTGCTAGACAGGAAGGTCAGAGTGAAGAACCGCCAGAGAAAGCGAAGGCCAGCTAGGGACCGATTGAGATTGGAAACAGAGTCATGCAGAACAAGAGCTTGCCATTCTCAGCTGCCCCAGCATGGAAAGCAGAAAGATTAGAGTAAGACGAAAGTTGCACATGGTGCCTCCCGAGGTGAGGAGGAAGGGCCCTTCTTTCTGCAGGGAGCAGTATCTAAGGGGACTGCAGCACTGATGTGAAGGATTTAGGACGAAAAGGAACACAGAAGTTGAAAAATATCTGCAATGTGCCTGAAAGAAAGGGGGACGTGTCTTGTCTCTACCTGGACAGGAACAGGGGAGAGAGCCCCCTAGAGCCCAGCCCCAGCCTTCTCGGTGGCCGGGGCAGTCGCCTGCGCTCTCTGAGCCTCAGTCACCCACTGGCAGCAGGACTAGCCCAGAGGACACCTCCTCGGAGGCCCCAGGTAGTGATGGCCATTCAAGTCGGGGTTCAGGACTGGAGTGGGGTAAGTTACCTTTCAGAAAATGAAACTTTTTCAAAAAGCCAGCTCCCACAAACGAGTCACAGAGGTACAGCAGGAGCCCGCTAAAGATCAAGTCTGAGCAGCTGACGTTTAAAGAGTGGGGCCTGGAGCTCACGTAGCAAACGGAAATCTGAAAAAGAAGGAATCCAAGAGAAAACACCATTTTCCACAAAAATACTCAATAACATCATACTCCGGGTTTAAAATACTAACTACTTTGTCAAGCTCAAGCTTTCTGGGGAGCCAGAGATATTTTCATGTTATTTCCAAATCTATACCCTAAAAGGAGACTCGCGCAGATTTATCTATACATGGATTCATTTGGGAATGGAAATGTTTTGGCATCAGAATTGGGTTGGACTCCCAACTTCCTATAACTGGGCAGCCATCCCAGCGCTCTCGCTGTTACCAGCTGTAAAGTGGGGAAACCACCTGAGACACGGTAGTGACCAGTGAGGACTCAGAGCCCTGGATCCTGGATCATCTGTTCCAGGATTCTCTGATTTACGCGTTCCACAGTGGCCCCCGAAGGTCACCTGAGATCCCAGGTTAAGGTAACAGTCGACGGACAGCACGGGGTGGCCGTGGTTCTTCAGGGACAGCGGGAAGAGGCGGTGGCTGTGGTGCTGGAGGAATTTCTCCAGTAGGAGCTGGGGGGGAGCCGCGAGGAACGTGTGCTTGCTGTCGGGGGCGCAGATGTACTGGGCTGGCACCACGGCGGCGGAGTTCTCGGACACCTGCGCGAGACGAGGGGCATCAGGCCACCTCCGGCTGCCCGGAGGGAGACGGCCCTCCCAGGGCTTCTGGGCTGGACCCAGGGGCTTGGGGCGACCCCAGCAGGGAAGGTTGTGTTGCTCGGGGGAATGCAGAGAACAGGGAACAGCTACTCCAAGAATGAAATCTTCTGTTGAGAAAAATGAGGTTTTACCAAAGTGGGATGCGTGCAAACTAACCAACGTGATCAGTAAGAATCAGAGACGTTGATCGTTCCATGCGGGAAACTGTCTGGTCTAGAGCGAAAGAAAGAACCGTGGACCTTGGGAACTTTCCCCACACCCAGTGACGCCTGCCTCGTGGAGGGCCAGTGCTGGAGACCTGAATACGGCCCCTTCCCACAGTCCCCCACTGCAGGGTGGACACCCAGGCTGGGGGCACTCACTCCATCATTGGCACATTTTCCATGCTGTGGCCGGAGAGACTACATTTAACATACATAATTAAAACTAATCAGACCCTCTGCTGGACACCCTGCAATGACTCCTAGCGAAAAGTCTAGAACTCTCCCCTGGCTGATAAGGCTGACCTACTTCTCCAGCTCCTCTCGGCCACTCTCCTCGTCGCCCTCCTCAGTGGCTTCACCCCCATCTGCCCCTGCCTGGATGCACCACTCTTGCCCTCCCGCCCTCCAGTCTCTGCGGTGTCACTTTCTCGGGGACACTCCCACAGACTCCCCTACAGTCCCTGTGACACACGCTCCACCTTTGGGGTGCTTCTCGCTACAGTGCAGAACTAAATATGTACCCTCTGTCTTAGCTGCTAGGTATATACTCTGAGCAAAGGGGTTGGGCGCTCAGTAAATATTTAATGAATGAAGAAATGAAAGCAATTAAGTGATTTCATTCATATGTAAGACCATAAGGCATTACTAGCTTTTCTATATATAATTGATATGCACTTAAACCTAATGGGAAAATAAGATTATGTCCAAAATAGGAATAAAGAGAAAATACCTGAGAGTTTTAAGTGGCACCAAAGGACATAAGAGAAAAATGAGTTTTAAAGGCACATCCAGCTCTTTGGTAGAAAAGCCTTAATACGGCGAAGATCTCAATTCTCCCCAAATTATACTACAAATCTAACACAATTTTACTTTAAAACACTCAATGGTGGTAGCAGGTGGGGGGCTTAACTCTGATTTCCAAGTTTTTCTGGAAGTACAGGCCTTTTACTGAAAGGTCTTGCTACTTTGCTAGAGAAATGAGGATGGGCTTCCATGGGCAGAGAAGGCTTCGGTCCCTGCCTCTGAACTACACAAGCAGTTAGCAGGGACCAGGAAGGACAGAGGCTGGAAAAGGCAGCTGGTACTGAAAAAGGCTGATGGTGTCAGGGCAGGATTCAAGACGGGCAGAAGGTGACAGAGAAAGGGGCTCTGGCCCACAGGATCGGGGAGACCTTCAGGCAGAGATACCCCAGCCCGCATGGTTTCCCAGAAGACACACAACTCTCAGGTCTTGCTGTGATTTGGCATCTTAAATTCCCCAGGCCTGCTCAACTAGAACGGACACAAGGGGAGCATGTCCCTCCCCACCCCGAGGCTGGCCTATGGGCAGACAGCACGGCCATCGAGCCAGCCTGCAGGGCCACTCAGCTATGTGGCCAGGCACCAGCCCAGGGCCCAGAGAAGAGCGTGGCCCTGGACCTCAGCCAGCACAGAACACCTTGGTGGTGGCCTCGCACTGAGCAGAAGCCGACGGGACAGAGTTAAAATCGGAGAGCAGAAGAGAAACCCGACAGCCTCCCTTCCGCAGTTGATTACAAACCTCTGTGTACCCTCCCCAGTGGTCGAGCCCCACCCCACTCCCAAGAATGAGATGTGTCCTCTCCCGAAGGCTCCCACCGTTTCCGCACTGCAGCAGCGGACGCGGCAGGACTCGGCAGACACAGAGGCCTGCCCAGCGGCGAGCCACACGCACCTTGGACGTGATGTGGAAGGACCGGTGCCCGCCCACTGCGATCTGCTTCTTCATCACGCTGAAGCGGTTGAACCGGCAGAGCAGGAGGCCGGCGCTGTGCACCCGCAGGTTGAAGTCCACGTCGTCGCACATGAACCTGCTCAGGACAGAGGAGGAGCAGGTGTGACCGCACACAGCTCACGCCCCCGTACTGCCCCCAGACACCCAGAG
>CAUYPO010044328.1:0-18938 GCA_963574435.1 Cheirogaleus major
TGCAACACAAAGTTTTGTACATGAAGGAGAAATAAAGACCTTCTCAGACAAGCAAAGACTGAGGGAATTCATCAAGACAAGACCGGCACTCCAGGAAGTACTCAAAACAGAATTACGCAGGGATCAGCACTATAAGCACTCACAAGTGTAAAATCATCTAAAAGCTAAAGATCAAAAGCCAGATACGAGAAAGGCTCATGAGAGAAAACAAAGCAACAAAGTTCAACTCAACAGGATGAACAGAAATCTACCCCTCATCAATACTCTCAATAAATGTGAATGGCTTGAACTGCCCACTAAAGAGACAAAGGCAGGGTGAATGGATAAATACACACAAGCCAAGTATTTTCTGTCTTCAGGAAACAATCTAACCCACAAGGATGCATTCATACTCAAGGTGAAGGGATGGAAAACAATATTTCAAGCAAACAGAAGCCAAAAGATAGCTGGCGTTGTGGTTCTTATTTCAGATAACTTAGTCTTCAAATCAAAAAAAGCACTGAAGGACAAATAGGGTCACTATATGATGGTGAAAAGTAGAATTCAACAGGAAAACATAACAATTCCAAATATTTAGGTACCTAACTCAGGTGCACCCAGATTCATAAACAAAATTATATTTGATCTAAACAAAATGATAAACAGCAGCACCATAATACCCAGAGACTTCAACACTCCTCTGACAGAACAGGACAGATCCTCCAAACAGAAAATAAACAAAAAAACAATGGACTGAAACAGAATTCTAGAACAAATGGGCCTGACTGACATTTAGAGAACATTCTACCCCAAAACCACTGAATATATGTTTTACTCATCAGTTCATGGGACATTCTCTAAGATCGACCATATCGTAGGTCACAAAGCATGTCTCAACAAATTTTAAAAAATAGAAATTATACCATGCATCTTCTCAAACCACAATGAAATAAAATTAGAAATCAACTCCAACTGAAACTCTCATCTTTACACAAAGTCATGGAAACTAAACAACCTTCTGCTGAACGATTATTTTGTTAAGGAGGAAATCAAGATGGAAATCAAAATATTCCTTGAACTAAATGATAAAGGAGACACAAGTTATCAAAATCTGTGGGACACAGCTAAAACAATAATGACAGGAAAATTTATATCCATAAATGCCTACATCCAAAAGAGAAAATTCACAAATCAACAATCTAATGAATCGGCTCAAAGAACTTGAAAAGGATGAGCAAACTGACCCCAAACCCAACAGAAGAAAAGAAATAACAAAGATCAGAGCAGATCTAAATGAAATTGGTAACAAAAAAACTATATGGAAGATTAATAAAACAAAAAGTTGGTTCTTTGAAAAAATAAACAAAATTCACATTCCTCTGGTTAGATTAACGAGAAGCAGAAAAGAAAGAACTCTAGTAAGCTCCATCAGGAATGAAAAAGGAGAAATTACAACTGATGCCACCAAAATACAAAATACCATCTATGAATGCTATAAAAACCTCTATGCAGATAAACTGGAAAATGTGGAGGAAATGGACAAATTCTCAGAAGCACACTGTCTCCATAGGCTAAATCAGGAAGAAATAGAATTCCTGAACAGACAAATATCAAGTACCAAAATTGAAACAGCAATAAAAAACCTTCCTATAAAGAAAAGTCTTGGACTGGACAGTTTCACACCCAAATTTTACCAGACCTACAAAGAACGACTGGTGCCTATCCTGCAGAAATTATTGCACAACATTGAGAAGGAAGGAATCCTTCCAAACACATTTTATGAAGCCAACATCATCCTGATACCAAAACCAGAAAAGGATACAACAACAACAACAAAAAATAAAACTACAGACCAATATCCCTTATGAATATAGATGCAAAAATTCTCAACGAAAGCCTAGCAAACTGAATTCAGGTGCTTATGAAAAAAATAATCCATCACGACCAAGTGGGCTTCATCCCAGAGATGCAGGGATGGTTCAACATATGCAAATCTATAAATGTAATTCACCACATAAATAGAAGCAAAAACAAAGACCATTAAATCCTCTTAATAGATGCAGAAAAAGCATTCAATCAAATTCAACACTCTTTTATGACAATGCTTAACAAAATAGGTATAGATGGGACTTACCTAAAAATGATACAAGCTGTATATGATAAACCCACAGCCAACATCATACTGAATGGGTAAAAATTGAAAGCATTCCCACTTAGAAATGGAACCAGACAAGGTTGCTCTTCATCTCCACTTCTATTCAACACAGTGCTGTAAGTCTTAGCCTGAGCAATCGGACAAGAGAAAGAAATCAAGGGCATCCAAATGGGGGCAGAAGAGGTCAAACTATCACTCTTTGCTGATGATAAGATCTTATAACTAGAAAACCCTAAATATTCTGCCTTGAGAAAACTGGAATTGATAAACAAATTCAGCAAAGTTTCAGGTTACAACATCAATGTACAGAAATCAGTAGCATTTCTCTATACCAACAGCAGTCAAACTGAGAACCAAATGAAAGACTCAATACCCTTCACAATAGCAACAAATAAAGTAAAATACCTAGGAATATATTTAACTAAGGAGGTATAAGACCTCTACAGGGAGAACTAAGAAACACTGAGGAAGGAAATAGCAGAAGACGTAAACAGGTTGAAAACCATACCATGCTCATGGGTTGGCAGAATCAACATTGTTAAAATGTCTATACTACCCAAAGTTATCTACAGATTCAATGCAATCCCTATTAACATACCAACATCATTTTTAACAGATCGAGAAAATAAAATTCTACACTCTGTATAGAACCAGAGAAGACCCTGTATGGCAAAAGCTATCTTAACCAAAAAGAACAAAGTGGGAGGCATCAATTCACCAGACTTCAAGCTATACTTCAAGGTTATAATAACTAAAACAGCATGGGACTAGCACAAAAACAGAGACATAGATCAATGTAACAGAACTGAGAACCCAGATATAAACCATTCTCATATAGCCATATTATCTTTGACAAAGCAGACAAAAACATACAGTGGGGAAAATAATTTTTATTCAATAAATGATGCTGGGAATACTGGATAGCCACACATAGAAGACTGAAACAGGATCTGCACCTTTCACCTCTCACAAAAATCAACTCATGGTGGATAAGACTTAAACCTAAGCCATGTAACTATAAGAATTCTAGAAGAAAATGTTGGAAAAACTCTTATAGGCATCGGCCTAGTCACAGAATTTATGAAGAAGACCCCAAAGGCGATCACAGCAACAACAAAAATAAATAAATGGGACCTTATCAATTTAAAAAGCTTCTGCACAGCCAAGTAAACTATCATGAGAGCAAACAGAAAACCTACTGAATGAGAGAAAATATTTGCATGCTACATATCTGATAAAGGACTGATAAGTCGAATCTGTATAGAACTCAGCAAGAAAAAAATCAAACAACCCTATCAAAAACTGGGCAAAGGACCTGAGCAGAAACTTTTCAAAAGAAGACAGAATAATGGCTAACAAACATATGAAAAAATGCTCAACATCTCTAAACATCAGGGAAATGCAAATTAAAACTACACTGAGATATCACTTGTCCTCAATGAGAATGGCCTTTATCAAAAAGTCCCCAAACAATAATTGTTGGTGTGGATGTGGAGAGAAAGGAACACTCATAAACTGCTGGTGGGACTGCAAGCTATTACAACCTCTGTGGAAAATAATATGGAGATAGCTCAAAGAGCTACAAGTCGACCTACCTTTTAATCCAGCAATACCATTACTGGGCATCTACCCAAAAGAACAAAAGGCATTCTATAAAAAAGACATATGCACTCGAATGTTTATAGCAGCACAATTCACAATTGCAAAGATGTGGAAACAACTCACATGCCCATAAATACATGAGTGGATTAATAAAATGTGGTATATGTATACCATGGAGTACTATTCAGCTTCAAAAAAACAATGGTGATCTAGCACCTCTTGTATTTTCCTGGATAGAGCTGGAACCCATTCTACTAAGTAAAATATCCCAAGAATGGAAAAACAAGCACCTCATGTGCTCACCAGCAAATTGGTATTAACTGATCAACACCTAAGTGGACATATAGTAGTAACATTTATCGGGCATCAGGCAGATGGGAGGCGGGAGGAGAGGATGGGTATATACATACATAATGAGTGCAATGCACACCATCTGGGCAAAAGACATGCTTGGAACTCTGACTTGGATGGGGAAAGGTCAATATACATAACCTAAACATTTGTACCCTTATAATACGCTGAAATAAAAAAATTAAAATAAAATAAAAATAAAAGACTGCATCTTATATCTTTTCCAGTCCAAGTCAGAGTACACATTCTTTGTAAATTTTTGTTTTGCCTTATAAAGTTATTCTGTATTTTTTATAATCTACTCCATAACAAACATATCTTCATTTCAGTATAATTCTTTCAAATCTTCTAGTAAAGTAACTTCTCCAGAAGATAGTGCTCCTAATAGTCTATGTACCTACTACACACTGGGGAGGACCCCTGAGAGATACTTATTCCTGTTTCAAAGCTACTGATGTAAAAAATATGTCCATAGGCCCCCTCTGATCTGACATTTTGCAGTCTCAAACTCATTTTCTTCAATGAAGCAAAGCAGGTGTCATGTCCTAGTTACTGCTTAATCCCATGGTGGTTAGTAAAGGAAAAGAAAGAAAAGATGGACGTGCAAATGGGCTGAGTATATTCTTTGACCTCCCTAAGGGTTTTTACTCATTTGTTAAAAAAAGGAATCAGGGAAAATTCAAGGAGTGATGTAACGGGAAGTCAGTTCCCATTCCAGTACAAAAAAGATGTATGATCTTTGAATCATCTGTTGTTTCTAAAATCATCTCGCCCAACTACCTTACTGAGTGGCTGAGGGAATTGAGGCACAGAGACAGGAAGGGCTTTCCCTGAGGTCACAGCAAGTAAGCGGTAAGGTTTGGATTAGAACCATGGCGCCCTGTTTAATCCTAGAGTCATACCAGTCATACTAAGCTCCTGGGACTCAGTTTCCTTGTTTCAAAAATGGGAAGAAAAGTCATTGCTTTATCCCTGAGTTATTATGCTGATCTGATGAGGCAATGATCATGAGAATTCTTTGGATTAATTTCTTCTTGTGATTAGAGAAGTGAAGGAGAGAGTACAGGGCACTGGGAACCTAGAGAGGGGATGTGGTGTCTGATTAAGGGTGGAGGCTTAAAGTGGAGACAGGCAAGGGAAAACCTCATAAAGGAGAGGTGGGGATCTCTAAGACAGACTTCCTTTTGCTTCTAGCTGGTTTGGGCTCTTGGGTTTGCTTATAAGTAAGTGAAAGCCTTGCTTATTTTATTTAACAAATATATAGTATTTACTTTATGACAAGCCCTGCTCCAAGTGCTTTACAAATATTAACTCTGTCAATCCTTCTGACATTTTATGAGGAGGGTTATAGTATCATCCGCATTTTAGACATGGAGGGATGGAGGTGCAGAGAGGTAAAGTAACTTACTCAGGGTCACAGAGCTATTAAATAACATAAAATAAATTGAACCCATGTCATCTGTCTTGAAAGTCCATGTTCCTAACTACTAAAAAGCATCTAGTCATGTGAAATTGGTTGTGTGCAGGTTACTGTCATGAAAAGGCCCACATTCTAGTGTAAATTTTGACACTAAAAAGTGTTTAGTAATCTTGGGTTAGTCAGTATGCCTCTCCTTAACCATACAAAAAGATTTTCTTTTGTCTTGCACATTTCTAGTCCTCCAAATGTCCAGAATTCCTTTCTCCACTCCAGAGACATTATCTCAAGCAACAGCTTTGGTTTTCTTCCCTTCACTGAACCCCCAGACTTATCATCTCCAGGGAACAATACTCCTTTAGCCATGAGAGAATTCCACTGGAACACATGATGTTTTACTTTTGGAGCTTCTAGATGCCTCAGCAAATGTAGAGCTCCAGGCAAGTTCACTTTGTTGTTGCTCATTCAGATTTAATAAGATAATTACTAACTGTTATTTAAATATTATTGGGTTATTAAAAGCATTAACAATTCCTTTCCTTTCATCCTGTTTGTTTACTTTCTATCTGGGAACAGAGTGTGATTAAGCAAGTTCTATTGAACAAATTTTTTTGTGTGTGCTATAAATGTTAATTTTGAGAGGTAGCTCAAAGACACTGCCACCAATTGCATACATGACCCCTGGGCCCATCATTTAACCTTGGTGACCCTAGGCAACCAACCAAACAGGAGGCAGCTCCCTTGATCACTCAAGTGGAGGCCTTTTGCCTCAACCAAGTAAAAATTGCAGTGTTGTGTAGCTGAAATCTCTTATATATACCAACTGCCACCCACTTAGGTGAAGAAACAAGGCAGAGAGGAAGGGAATTGCCCATGGACTTGCTGTGAGTGGCTGATCCAGGAGCATAACTATTATACTGGAAGTCTTTCAAGGACAGGCATTGGATCTAATTTGTTTGCCACAGTCTCCTCAACATTAAGTGTAATGCCAGGCCCAAAGATGGCAGTTGAAAACTACTATGAACTGACTGGCTGAGTGACATAATCCTCATCTCCTGACTTCCAGGTGAGAGGTCTTGTCACTCAACCATAATTTTAAGCAGCTCTACAAATTAGCAGGGTCTTATAGACCCAGGGCATGAAAGAAATCAGGCCGTGAATAAGACAATTTTTCTTTCAGCTAAAAATATCAAATTCTCCCACCTACAGCAATGTTCACAGTCCTTATGCTATTCTATTTTTTTCTTAAATCCTTCCTGCATACTGACTGGTGCTATTCTTCAAGCTCCAGCTCCTTATAGACCCAAATAGGTTTTTGCACCCACCATGGTGGGTGGGGGAAAGGCTTTGGGAGTAAGGACCAGTAAGAGAGGGGTAGCAGTTGAGGCTGCCAGGCCAGTGAGGTATAAGCAATTTTGTGTTTTTGGTTTTATTAGTTATCTATTGATATACAACAAGTTATCCAAAACTTAGCACCGTATAAGCGCATACATTTAGTTTTCAATAATTTCTGTGGATCAGAAAACCAGGCATGACTTACCTGAGTGCCTCTGCTTCAGGATCTCTCGTAGGCTACACTCAAGATGTCAGATGGGACTGCAGCCATCGCAAGGTTTGACGAGGGTAGACTGAGCTTCCAAACATACACAAGTGGACAGTGGCATGATTTAGTTTCTTGTGGGCAGTTGGACTGAGGGCCTTAGTTCCTCTCTAGTTGTTGAACAGAGGCCTCCTTCAGTTCCTTGCCACCTGGGCCTTTCCATGAAGCAGCTCACAAAATAGCAGCTTATTTCATCAAAGCAAGCAAGTAAGAGCAAGAGAGGGTGAGCAGGATGGAAGTTACACTCGTTTATAATACAATATCAGAAGTCATACTCCATTACTTTTGCCACATTCCATTTGTTAGGAGCAAGTCACTAGGTTCAGTCCATACTCAAGTGGAGGGGTTGACAGAAGGGTATGAATACCAGGAAATGGGGTTCAATGCATGCCATCTCACAAGCTGTCTACCACAGTGGATTTTCTCAGCCCCAGCCCTAGTCTTAGCCTTGCACAAGGTAAGCACACCTTTGTGGCCAAAGGCAGCAAATGGTAGTGGTCAAAACATTGGAGAGTTTTGTTATAGTCCCTGCTCCATCACTTACTGCATGGTCTTTGGTGACTTAGCTCACCTTTCTGACCTTCACAAACCTGATAAGCAAACTAGAGATAAGATACCTGCCTCACACGGTGATTGTGGGAATGCAATGAGATTTTGGATTCCAAAGAGTTGATAATCTAGCAAGGGGGAAGGGTACAGTAATGATGACAGCAGCTATGGCAGTGCTAACTTATTTTTCATGGGGTGAGGAGGTATTACTTGTATAGAGATGTTTAGAGTTGCCTTCTAGAGACATTATCCTCACTTTTGCTATACAAATAGTGACTCTACCAGACTAAAGAGAGAGGAGGAGGGTGAGTAGGGATTGCTTTGACAAAGCTGGTGTCTTAAATTTAATCATTAATGCATAATTCCTTTGGTTTAAGGCATCATTGCAAGCTGGAAACTTGGGAACCACATCTGGCCTGCAGGGATGTATTTTTAGCTTTCTGAGTGTTTTAAGTGAATTTTAAAATTGAGATATTCTCATAAAAATCACAATTTTAAGCCTCTATGGAAAAAATTGGAAGATCTGGTAATCTTTACCTCTCATTCTGCATGCTAGCAATGGCTGGAGTTGAGTAGGTATTAGATGAGGCATATGCTCACTAGCTCACCATTGTCCTTGCCACCCCTGAAACGTAAGTATATGCTCTTTTATCCAGTCTGCTGTCATCACTACCCTTACTTGCCTGGTCCCTATAGCCATTTGAGTTTGTATCCCTTTGTTTAATATTTTGCTCCCCACCATCACCCCAGGAAAATGCTAGCATCTCCTGGGATGTGTGGGTGCAACACAAGAGCTCTTATCAATCATTAACACCTCAGTGTGAATGAGTTTCTCAGAGACTTTCAAAGAGAATGCAGTGACAGATGGCCTTCATAATTCTATCATTCATGCCCTATTGTGTCATTGAGTAGATGACTAGCCATGAGAATTTAAATGGCATGCCTTATGGTGTAAAGGAGTGGGAGTAAGGGCTAGAGAGTAGGCCTTGAAGAAGGCAGGGGGATGGTAAAATTCAAATCACTTAAACCTACGTGGATTTGGTGTCATTTTGATAATGTTGGGTTGTTAAAAGTAGTAACAATTTCTTTTTTTATGGTAAATGCCTATTCAGAAACAGGGTATGTTTAAAACATGTATAGCAAGTTGTCTCTTCTCTGCTGAATCCCTCACTACTGAAGACTGAGATTAACACCTTGCTCTTTTCTCGGCCTTTGTTTTCCTAGTCATAACTTTAGGAATTTACACAAAGTCACAGATTCTTAAATTAAGATTGCATAGGTCAGGGCCAGAGGCAAGAGAATCCCATGACATCTTTGCACAATTACATGCATTATTTTGCAGAGAGGATCCATATCTTTAATCAGTCTCAAATGGACATTGACTCCTTAAAATTGATTAAATGATTAATTCATTGATTCATTTCACATTTAGTAAACACTATTCATTTGTTCACTCAAAAACTATAAAGTATCTATACTGTGTACAGGGTACTGTCTTAGACACTAGGGATATATCAGTGCAGAAATCAGAAAATAATCCCTGGTGCTTACATTTCAGTGAGGAAGACAAAAACAAGGAGAATAAGTAAAATACATCATATGTTAGGTAGTGGTAAGTGCTAAACAGGGAGAAAGATAAAGCAGGGGAGATTGGTGAATATAATTTTAGATAGGTCGTAGTGTATCTGCCTTGTTCAAGAAATAGCAAAGAAGCCAGAGGCGCTTGAGTGAGTGAACAAGGAAAAGAGTAATGGAAAATGAGGCCAGAGAGGTGGTAGGCTGCTTGCTCACAAAGCAGTGGGTCAGTTTTAGTGACACCAGCCCCACTCCAAGCTTCCTCACAGCTCCATATTATCTTGCACCATGAAACATTGCAGCTGGGCACAGCTGACAGAGCTGCCACGCTCTCTTCTTCTCTCAACTCATTCTTCTGTGTCCCTAAATATAGGGCCTTTTTAAGAGCTCCTGCAAGGCTCATCAAGATCCTTCTTACCAGATTTATACTTCTTACTGGCAAGATGTGAATTTGGATTGGTAGTCATAGTGATGATAATGCCAAATTTTTAGATTTATGTATAGTTTTACAGTTGATTGAACACTTTTTTTTCATACTTTATCTCTTAACAGGCCTGGAAGGGATCAACAGGCAGGGATCAATATTTATATTTTGCAGGTAGGGTAACTGAGACTTAGGTGAAGATTAATCCTTCTCCTTTCTTCCTCACCATCACATGTGTGCATGCATATACAGAGAGCTCTGGACAGAAAGTAATATTAGCCTAAGGAGTTTGAGGAAGGCTTTAATCCCACCATAATCCCTATCAGCCTTCCAAAGCTATTTCAAATATATATAGACTGAGTGTGTCTGTAAAATCAATGTATTTGTCTAGATGAATGCAGCTTAAAGATAAAATTCTTAGCTCTACTTCTTGTTTCCCCTTAGTCTCCCTTATATGGAGATTCTGGAAACACCACTGTTAGGGAAGAATGGGCAAGACTCAAAGCTTATCCCTTTTCCCTTTCCTTCACTATACTTGGCACTCTGACACTATCCACTTGTTCCCGGTAGAAACACAGCTTCTAAGTAAACTCAGAGCACCAGCTGCACAGGAGCTCAGACAGGCATCTGTGGGCCTGATCTGTAGTTCCCAGGGCAAGGGGGAAGCTCTAGTTGTGAGCAGAGCATATGAGGGCCTTAGGAGGATCAAGGCCTCACTCTTGGACAGAACAACATTTCAAGGGAACAAAGAAGGAACAAATGGAGTTGCCATGGAGGCTGCCTATTCATATTTCATAACCAGATGCCAGTTATGCTAGGGGTGAGGCACCGGTGGGCATGGAATTGTGGGGAAGCAGCTGCTCTGGATCTGAGGGCTGCAGATTAGACTTAGAATGGTGGTACAAGGCATTTAATGCCTAGTTTTCCAGGGTAGAGAGATTAAGCCTAGGAAAGTAACACATTCATGAGCCCTCTTCCCCTTTATATACTTCATGTTTCTCTCCACCCTCAACTGCAGTCCCATTCTTGGAATTTTATGCATGGCTAATTTGTCAGACCTCACGTGGAAGACTGTGTCAAGCTCTGGGCTCCACACTTTAATGGAGACATAGAAAATCAGGAACTTGTACAGGAGGGAGTGAGCAAGCTGAAGAATGAAATCTCCATGACCCATGAGGAGCAGTTGAAGGAAATGAGGTTGTTTGGCTGGAAGAAAAGAAGACTAATGAAGATATGATATTTGGAAGGTTTCTAAAGAACTTCTCATAGGATAAAGGGTATAGCTGGGGTCTGGGAAACCCTAGAGGACAGAGCAGAGAGCTATGGATGGACTCTACAGGGAGCCCAAGTTCAGCTCAATGCAAAGAAAAGCTTTGTTTCTCATAGCAGTACATGGATGAAATGAGTCATGTTCATAGGCAAAGATCTCCCCATCACTGTTAGTGTTTGAGTAGTGTATTGGAATATGCCTTCTTAGATATCCAGAAACCCTAAAATTCTGTTATCTATGATCATACAGCTGCTAAGAAATGGATCCAGGGCTTGAAATCCATGAATCCTGATGCCTATTGTTGCGCTTTTGATCTCAGATCCTGCTTGTTGACACAGTCCAGCCCTAAGTTCTGGAAAAAGTAGAGATACTGCTTAAGGAAGATTTTATTACTATTTTCCCAAAACTCATTCTCTCAACTCTGAAACATCTACTGCCCTCATCTCCACCATGATATTGCTGCCCCAGGACTACCGGAAACACTCAAAGGAAGAAGCCACATGAAGCTGGATTTTCACAGGGTTTCTCTTGAACCATCTGCCTGCTTTCTTTTTATCCTCTCTGACTTCCTTTCAATAGTACCAATACAGAACATGTGTATCTGTGGGTTGTGGTATGGTGGTGGGAGGCAGTTATTCCCTTGGTGCAAGCTGAGCACCTACACTACTCCTCAGAGGTCTTGCCTCATGTGCACCCATTGCTTCAGGAGCTTCAGTTTCCACTCATTTTATGCAATGTTTAATTTTCCTGCTTTTTACAGGAAAGAAAAATAGGAGGAGGGGGATAAAAAGAGAAAGCAACCTAGAAAAGGCTGAAGGGGAGGGGTGGTGGGGGCACTAAAACCACTGCTATGTAACCAGCGAACAGTGATACTGCATGTTTATGGGGTTTGGTTGCCATGGAGATGGTTACGTAACTCCAACTGGTGGTGAAATTTCATACTGCTTGTGGTGGCGAGCGATATTTCAGTCACTTAGGGCTACTTTTAAAGAGAACAAATAAAGTAGCTGAGGGGCCCTTTGTCTTCCAAGCTACAACCCGCACTAAGTTTCAGCCCCGCATGCCAGTCATTTTCCAGTTTTCTGTGTGTAGCAAAATGTTCCCAATTATTCTCTGAGTAGAGCTAGGCACTTACTCCTCTCCTCAACCCAGAATGGCTAGGCACAAGGCTGAAAGCAAAAAGGAAAAATAAATAAATAAAAGGCCCCCTTTTGGGGTGGAAAGCCTGGGTGGAAAATTTCAGCTTTGAAAGCTTGATTTTGGGGAAAGTTATGAGTTGTGGAGAAACCATCTATTCACTACCACAGAGTCCAAAGTTTAGGTATGTTTTCTATGTTCAATCTCTCTCTCTCTCTCTCTCTCTCTCTCTCTCTCTGTCTCTCTCTTTCTCCCTCCCCGCCTGCCATCCCTCTCTCACACACATACACACACACTGAAACTCACACGCATTCACATGCACTATCACACTCAGTCTCATTTTTTCTTCTAAACATTTACATTCACATACATACTCATGTAGATTCATATTCACACGTTCTACCAAAATCATACACATTTGATTTCTCACATAGTTCACTCACACAAAAATACGCATTTGTTTGAATATTCATTCATTCATTCATAAATATCTTGCCTGTCCATACAAAATTTACTTATATATTCTCAAATACACATGCATTCTTACACACTTACATAGTTGGCTGAACTATATGAAACTGCCTATGTTAAAGTTTTGTGAACCTATAAAAATGACAATTTCATATGTTCCAACGTATACATTTACATCCATATATATATTTACACATATATATATGCATACTATCACCCATATTCACTCTCTCACAAACTCTCAGAATCTCACAAACCCCCAAATATTTTTATTTTCTCTTTCATATTCCCTGTCATGTGTTTCCAAACACGTTAGCTCTTACAAAAATATACATACATATTTATTTTTCACCTGTTCATTTTCATATATATCCTCTCACAATTCTCAATACTCCTTTCTCTACTTTCTCATTCCCAATATTTCATACTCAGTCACACACACTGACATGTTGAAAGTCTCCTACTGACACATATTATATCATGCACTCACTCATATACATTCAGTTTGGAGGCACCCTGGATCCAGAATGTCACAGTGCATAAACTGCTGGTTTTTCATCCATGATCTCACTAGGCCCTCAGGAATCACCTTGAGAAAGAAGGCAGGAATGGGACCATTATTTCTATTAGACAGATGAACTAAAGGACAAGGATCAAAGAGTGGCTTAAGGTCACACAAATACTAAGTAGAAACTAGAACCCAGATGTTATTATGCCAAATTCAGTGCTATTGCTCCTGTGGCACCTGCTTGTCATAGAGAGAGTGGAGATATTTCAAGTAAAAATATCCTTCATTAGGTAATAATTGTATAAATTTCTGGCTCTGATGAGCCATGTAGGAGTTCAAGGCTAGGCTTTAGATGATGTCTCCGGCCCCTCTCCTATCTCATCTAGCACTGGGGTAGAAATCATTCCACTTAGCCAGATGAGCATTTTATTCTCAGTTGGTGCCCTTTATGCTCCTGCAATCCTCCAACTGTCTCCCACCCAGCCTTGCTGGCCTGGTCAGTGAGCAAGGCCAGCCTCTGATTTATGATACTTATCTTTCATTATTGTTTATAGGGTGACAACAGCTAACCTGCATGGTGGTCAGAGGAGCAGGAGACCCAATACCTTGCCTGAAGTTGAAGCAACTCATCTATGGTGCCTCTATTGCAGAAAAATTAATAGGGAAAGAGTATTTCAAGGCCTCTGGGCTCATGACAAAGAGTTCTAAAAGGATTCTGGAACAGTAGAGTTCCAGAGTCAAATGCACCTGGAAATTTTTAATCCTAGAAGCTTCTGAGAGTAGAAAGTTTTAGGTTGGATGCTGGAGCTGAAAGTCTCTGGAGTCAGAGGATTTGGATTTGAAAGAATGTCAGAATAGAGATAAAGAGAGAACAAGGATATATTTTGCTCTAGGGGAAGGATAGTGTGGGGAGCTGCATCCATCAGACAAATTGGGCAGACTAGCTTACTTTTGCCTCTCCAGATCTACAATTTACCATCCTCTAACCTGTTTTATGGCTCAGGAGGCTAACTTCTACCTCAGCAGGTACCAGTGCTCTCTGGCTTCCAGTTGGGTTTTCTCATGAAAAACCCTAGGAAGAGATAGATAGAAGGAAGGGATAAGAGCGGAATCAGGATCTTTATTCACCCAGCTCCCTCGCTATGCTATCACTTTGATCTGGATGCTCTTCTCAACCAAAGGTCACAGTGCTTCTCAAGGCAACCCTCTCCATAGGACTACTGCTTTCCAAATTTCAGTAATTCCCTACCTCCATCCCGTCAGGCTTAAAGGTAGTAAAAAATCCCCACTGCAAGTACTGCACCATGCCTATGGTTCTTCTCTACTCCACTCCCAACTTTGTAAATAGTGTCTTTATTAAATCCTCCTTGAATTCTCCTAAGTTGCATGTGCTGTTTCCTTGTGGGAACAAAGTATTAGGGAAATCTGTGGAAAGCAGGTCTGTTACTATTCCTCTGATCTCTAGACCCAAGTTAGGGAGAAGAGGAACCTGGCTTGGTTTTCCTGTGTTGACCAGTATGCCCTAGAATGTCCTATTCTTCCTACTCTGGGAACCTTCTCACAGTGTCCCTTCAACAATACTCAAGATGTTTGTCTGAAGGCCTTTCTAAGCCACAAGCCCATTTTAAGGAAGAAGAGCCTTGCTTGTGGAAGTGTGTTTGTTCTATCATTTCAGCTTGCTTTGTACTTCATGTCTCTCATGAACAGGGCCTATGGCTTGGCTCCCAAATTGTAGGATAGCATATATTTTCCCTACTAGCTCTGGAAAGGGTCCAGAAAAAAAATCATTGATGACACCCCACAGGGCTGTTTGAAGGGTTCAAACATGGGGCAGGGAGCAAAGACAAAAGAAAGCCTTCCTGCTCCAAAAGCCAACGTTTTCATCTGAGTTGCCTGGGCCTGCCCATTAAGTTGATTGGTGTTAGCCTTCTAGTATGAGAAAGGCAGAAACAGACCCAGAGAAGGATAGAGAGTTACTTGACAAAGGTTGCACAGAAAGTTAGAGCTGGAATTAGATGAGGACTCAGGAACCCTTGGTTCTTGCCACTGGCTATACCATTTCCAATTAGAGATCATGTCCCTCAACTCTCCTTTCTCATTCTTACCCTTAGAGATAGAGGTTAGGGAAGGGAGATGACTTGCTGAACCTCACTTACTATGTAGCAATCCATCAGTGTTCCTGGATTACTTTTTTTCTGTTTAAGACTGAGAGGGAATACTTAGCCACCCTTAGCCTGAGCCTATTTCCTCTTTCCTATTCTCAGGCACCTTATTTTCCCTACCACCATTGACTATAAGAACATCCTATTTAGATAGAAACCTCAAGACTATTTAATTGGAAAATTTCAAATTGTGCTCTCCCAAGGTGCTTCAGAACTACCATGTGGTTTTGAAGATAAGTATATAAGCAAGTAGGGCTCCAAGGTTACATCCCCTTCCCTTATCCACTACCATCTCTGCTGTTCCTGCTATCCTCAGTCTACAAGAACAACTCTGATTTTTTTTTCCATTTTATATAATGGGCTTTGATTTAAGGTTACAATCTTTTTAGAAAAGTAATCACTGCCTAAAGCAATTACAAAACCATTGATTTATCTCAACTCCTTTGTTGTACAAATAAGGAAACTGAAGCTCAGAAAGGAAAACGTTTTTTGTTTGTTTTGTTTTTTTGTTTTCTTCAAAATAACACAGTAAATCAGTCAGTAGCAGATTCAGTCAGACCAGCACTAATGAAGATTCTCTCCACATGATCCCAACCCAATTATAATTTGACATCAACCTCACACTCTTCCCTGCCAGCACTCTTGGAATGGATGGAGGGAAGGAAACAATACATTATTCCCTAGAGACATAGAGGATATGGTTGTGAAAGGGGAGCTACTATCTGAGTGCTCATTGTACCTGCAGGAAGGGGCCCCTCCTGGAAACCTGGTTGGTATGCCTAGGACTGGGTTGTGCAAGGCAACCTTTCCCTCTACATCCAAGGTCTTCAGTCCACCAAGGAGGTTTCCATCCAATCAAGTACATTTTCATTTTTTATTTATAACAACTTTATTTGTAATAGTGAAAAACTACAAACAGATGCTTTTCAGTGGGTAATGGTTAAAAAAATAAACTATGGTACATCAATATTCTAGAATATCACTCATTTGGAACACAAGCTTTGGCCATCCTAGCCACTACAGGGTGACAGGTAAAGAGGGGGTGCTGACTGTCTTCTAGCCCAGAGAAGAACTTTGGTCATTGCACTAGCAAAGTAGTGGCAACAGCTGTATTTGGGGAAAAGTACATTTGGGAAATTCTTGCAGATCATGGTCCACTGCCAGAGAATTGTAAAATGTTGCTCTCATCTCAGGCCTGTTATTGAACAAAAACGTAACGGGGGAGAGTTATATCAGTGGGCAATACGAATCCTTTCCATCCTGTTTTAGCATCTGAACTGTCCTTGTCTCAGTAGGATCTGATAACCATGTCCAGTCTCTCCTTCTTTGTCTCCTGGGTATCCAGGATGGAAGACTCTGGGACAGTCAATCATTTTTGATTCATCTCTGAAGTGTGCTTGTGTGCAGTGGGCTCGGGACATTCTCAACTGCCAGAGACAATTCCCCTTCACTGGGCACTTGGATATCAACACATAACCCAACAAAAGCAACCAGGGTAGAGCCAGAGGAAATGGTGGTGAATATGATCTGAAATCACTAGAATATGATAGTGGAAGAATAAAAGTTCACAGGTCCATACACCCCCTGCTTATTCTACCTTGGTGCACTACTCCTGGGCACAGAAGAACGCAGGGCTGGCGATAAACTTTTGCCTACTATCTGAAATATGAATTGTACTTTTATGGGTAAAAACATGAAGTAAAGACAAGCAGACACCCTACTCTTTGTATGTCAGGCTCAGCTCATGGGATAGGAGAGGAACTTGTGAATTGAGTTGGTGGAGAAAATTGTGAACTGGAAAGCAATAAATCTAGCCTGGGAAAGGGAAGGCAGAGACATGGGTAATGAGGAAGTTGTCACACAAACAGGAAGACTTTGACCAGTTCACCAAGTAATTAAATTAAACTTAAAATAGGCACCAACACATACACATAACCCAGCACAAATTGCTATGTACTGGGCAAGTAAGAAAGGAGAAGGTTGGACAAGCATGGAGAGAATTTCAGCTGACTGATAAAATAATTGAAACAAACTTCTTACAAACATGGCAATCATAGATTTTGTGGGGATAGTTAGGTGTGAATAGAAGGTGTTTACAGTCTTCAGAATGGTGAAAGATCAGGATAAGAAAAAGATGTCATCAGGCTCAAGGTACAACTCCTTCAACAGCCCCCAAGTCCCAAGTGCCTAACAGTGCTCAGCCTGCTGTTGGCATTCAGCAAAGGAGATTTATTATTATGCTCATTGGATGAGACAGGCAGGAGTCATGAGTCTTGGCAGGAAAACAAGGCCAAAAGATTTGCTTTGACTGAAAGTCATATAACTTGAAAGGTTTATTGCTGAACTGATTATGTAATGTAGCTTCGAAAGAGCACTATTTAAGATAAAGATTTGAAGCCTTCAGGCAGGTTTGGAAAGAGAGTTGGGAAAAAGTCTGAATGCATTAATAGACCATTTAAAAACTGCCTGCCTCTTAAACCTAGTTTCAGACTGTGAAGCAGGAAGGCAGTAGGGCATGGTAAAGGGCATTAATTTGGAGTCAGAAGACTTAGGCTCTGCAAATAACTCACTGTGATCTCAGGCAAGTCCCTTCCATTCTCTAGACATCAGTATCCTGTCCACATTGGGTAAAGGATGAGGTGGGAGCAGGAGTTAAACTTGAGAAACACTAAGTGCGCTTCCAGATCTGACATTTTAGGATTCATTATAACTGTACCTTCCACACCTAAGTGTTTGGTTCGCCACAACCACCAGAGCTCAAAAAAGGACCTAACTGTACCAATCTTCCAGGTGGGCATTCCTCTCTTGATCCCTTCCCTCTTGGTCACATTCAGTTTTTCTTGGCCTAACACAGTAGTTTTCCACTAGAAAACCACTAGCAGTCCATTAGACTCACACAAGATACTTTAAAAATGCCAAGACTCAGGCCCCACCTCCAGGGATGCTGACTTAAAAGCTTCCCTGATGATTTCAGTGTGCTGCCAGGATAGCGAAACACTGGCTTAGACAAGCTCTCTGGCAGACTTGATGTAAATTGCTCTAATTTTCCTCAATTTTGATTTCTTTCCTCATTTGCTATTGTCTTGAAATTTGCTCAGTAGCCTTTTGACCACTCACAAACCATGTACTTCTAATGCATTTTCCACCCATGGGCTTGTTATTTTAATACTTGTCAGTTCTTGAAACCAAGTTCTCTAATCACCCAAACCAGGTTTACATCCATTTTTAGGACTCTTATCTCTAGGCAATTGGGTAATTGAGGTTTAATTGCTTTGTGCCTTTGACCCTTGAGCAGCATGGGGGCTAAGAGTACTAATCCCTCGCATAATCAAAACTTCTTGTACGACTTTTGCTTTTCCCAAAACTTAGCCACTAATAGCCTACTTCTGAGTGGAAGCCTTACAGATAATATAACCAGTTGATTAAAACATATTTTGTATGTTATATGTATTATATTCTGTATGAATAATCATTAAAATCTCTTGGAAAATTTATATTATGAAAAATATGTGCATGGATTTCAAATTTTTTGCACCAAAATAGTGCGAAAATAGTGCATAGTAACTTATTATGATGAATCTGAACAGGATCTAGTTTGAGGCAGTAAGAAGGATAAGACATCATTTGAAAAGAACCCCTTTCAGAGCAACATAAATTATGCTAAAATTAAAGAAAGAATAAACATCAAATTTATGGTGAAGCTTGGATGAAATTATTGATGCTTTATGAAAAGTTTAT
>CAUYPO010044329.1:0-10477 GCA_963574435.1 Cheirogaleus major
TTTGTTCCATGGGCTGCAGAATGGGTGCTATGTTAGCAGGCATGAAAACATTAATCTTAAGATTAAGATGTTAGATTAATCTTAATCATTAATCTAACAACATCACCATCAAAGCTTTTGAGTGACTAGGTGCATTTTCAATGAGCAATAATATTTTGAAAGCAATCTTTTCTACTTCCTCCCCCCTCCCGCCTGCCCTCCATCCGACAAAAGATTTTTTTTTTTACATTTTGGATACATTGTATAACTTTGCCTCTCCCTAAGAAGGGTTAGAGGCATGCCCTTCCCCCCGACAATGCTCGCCACATCCCTATGATGTGGGTCTTGCCCCCACGAAACCCTGGTGAACACTACCACCATTTGAGCACCATAGTTTTAATCAATCAGTGTAGAGTTACATAATGTTAGCCGTGCGGGACACCTGGGGATTGGATTCGCTTGAAGCTCTGACATGTGGGGAGGGAGGGGTGGTAGGGGCAATGTATGTAACCCTAACAATATTTGTACCCCCATTATATGATGAAATAAAAGGAAAAAAAAAAGAAAGCAATCTTTTTGTGTGTGTGCATAGTGGGTCTCAACAGTGGGCTTCAAATATTCAGTAAACCATGCTATAAATGGATGTGCTGTTACCCAGGCTTTGTTGTTACATTTATAGAGCACAGGCAGAGTGGATTGAGCATAATTCTTAAAGGCTGTAGGATTTTCCAAATGGTAAATGATCATTAGTTTAATTTAAAGTCTGAAGCTGCATTATCCCCTAACAAGAGAATCAGCTTGTCCTTCAAAGGGTTGAAGCCAGGCATTGATTTCTTCTCTCTAGGTATGAAAGTCCAAGCTGTCATCTTTTTCCAGTATAAGGCTGTTTTGCGTACATTGAAAACTGGTTGTTCGGCTGGTGGCTATATTGTCTCTCGGGCCGCGGCGGGTGGGCGGGGGGCGGGGGGCGCAGGGAATATATATAACCGTAATATTTGTACCCCCATAATATGCTGAAATAAAAAAATAAAAAAAAAAAAGAAAACTGGTTGTTTAGTGTTGCTACCTTCATTAATGATCTTAGCTAGATCTTCTGGATAACTTGCTGCAGCTTCTACATCAGAATTTGTTGTGTCACCTTACAGTTTTATGTTACAGAGCTGACTTCTTTGCTCAGACCTCATGAACCAACTTCTGTTAGCTTCATGCTTTTCTTTTGGAGCTTCTTCACCTCTCTCAGACTTCATAGAATTGAAGAGAATTGGGTCTTTGCTGTGGATTAGGCTTTAGCTTAAGGAAATGTGGTGGCTGTTTTGACCTTTTATCCATACCACTAAAACTTTTTCCATAAGAGCAATAAGACTGTTTTGCTTTCTTATCATTTATGTGTTCAATGAAGTAGCACTTTTAATTTACTTCAAGAACTTTTCCTTTACATTCACAATATGGCTAACTGTTCAGTGCAAGAGGCCTGAATTTTGGTTTATCTCAACTTTCAACATGTCTTCCTCACTAAGCTTAATAATTTCTAGTTTTTGATTTAAAGTGAGAGATGTGGGACTCTTCCTTTCATTTGAACACTTACAGGCCATTGTAGGGTTATTAAATGGCCTAATTCCAATATGGATGTATTTTAGAAAGTAGGGAGGCCTGAGGAAAGGAAGAAAGATAGGGGAATGGCTGGGTAATGGAGCAATCAGAACACACAACATTTATCAATTAAGCTTGTTGTCTTATATGGATGTGGTTTGTGGTACCCAAAACAATTACAAAGATCGCTGATCACAGATCACCATAACAGATATAATCATAATGAAAAGTTTAACATATTGTGAGAATTATTAAAATGTGACACAGACACCGAGTGGGCACATGTTAAAAAAATGGCCCAATAGACTTGCTTGGCACAGGTTTGCCACAAAACTTCAATTTGTTAAAAAAAACACAGAATATGCAAAGGGTAATAAAGCAAAATGCAATAAAATGAGGCATGTCTGCACTTATGTTATTTTATAAAAAAATATGTGATTACACATTGTACTGCTTTAAACTAAGGTAGTTGAGTGGTGTCTGGCGACTCTTAGTTTGCTGGAAGAGTTCTCATTAAAGACCCATTGAAAAGTGTGATTAAAATTAAACAAACTACCTACCATCTCAATTAACTTGGAAAAGATAAATACAGTTTATAATAGTAAATATTTCCTTCATTGAACATCTATTGGTCCCAAGAAGATGTGTTAGGTATCTCTAATCATTACCAAAATCCTTGAATGGTAGATATTATTATCCATATTTTACAGATGAGGAATCTGAGATTCAGAGACATTATTCAAGCCAATAGCCAAGACTGTAATCCACATCTCTATGACCCCCAATCATATACATTTTTCACTGTACCAGCTTGCCAGCTAATCAAATAGCAGTTGGTTGGCTGTTAGCCTCTCTCTAGGTATTTAGTTTAGCTGTGGTCAACCTCACTAATTCTGTGTTTTAATTGGTTCCACACTTTTGAAGGAGTAGTGGCACATCCACTTTTTAGGCTGATGGGTGTTCCTTATTAGTAAATCCAGACTATTCCAGGAAAACACTATTTATTGAAGTTGAGGTGAAGTTTTCTATGCGTTATGGTATGAATCTTGCCTTTCTGCCAGTGATTTGTGACACAATAAATGTTTGTATCTTGGTTGAATTTACCAGCCAACCCTGCAATCTGTGTTTGCCTACTAGTTGCCAACTCCTGTCGGCACTGAGGCTGAAAGAAATAATAATCACTTCAGTTAACTGGGCTCTTAGAGGTTTTCAGAATTTTGTTGGATGCTTAAAGTATGTTATTTATTTCTAATAAGAACCCTGTGAAATTTATGGATAAGGAAACTGAGACACAGATTAATTATCTTGCGCCAAACTAGATAGCTGGTAAGTGGAACAGCTAGAATTCAAACTAGGTCTTACACCAGAGCCCAGATCCTAACCATTCCGCTCTGTAGAAACCCACAAAAGTACAGAGACTTGGCCCAGACCACTTGGTCAGTAAATGTCAGACTTATGTTTTCTATATATAATAGGTATGTCAGGTTTTAAGCACAATGTTGTTATCACTGTAAAGTGCACAGGTTTTACAAAGCCTAATAGAACAGCTCAAAATGGAAAAGCTGTGGGCTTTTTACTCTGAAATAAATAGTCCTTGTGGCCTTAACAATAACAATTAACTAGAAACTTTAAGCAGGATTAATTGCATTCACTTTATCCTATGTACCCACTAATATGTTCTTTCTCTAGCCAAACAAGCCTATCCATTCCTAACTTTGGTTTTCTTAGTCCCATGTTTGACTTTTTCTGGTTAACATCACCTACTGCTCGATTTTATTCCCCTTTTCTGTCTCTGAAATTGCTCTTCACCATCTCACCTTACTGTGAGACCTACTCCAATCTCTTCCTGCAAGCATCCCTCCTCACTATCCCTACTCCTTTGATCATGCCATAAGATGGAGTACTCCCCAGAAATTATGTACAGGTAGAATTTGATTAGCCATAATTCTTGGTAACTGTATACATCTGTCAGTGTTCTGTGTTAATTGAAATTTAAATTAACTAGAACATTTTGTTTAAAAAGATAAAATATTTTGGGTTGTTTTACTTTTTATTTACAATCCCTTTAAAGTGTCTAGGATGACTTTTTCATGTTAGTCAAAATAATATACTGGGTAAAATGGAAAATTTTTTTGATTACTAAAGGTCTTTCACTGACTTAGGATCACTCGAGCCTCAGTTTCCTCATTTGAAATATGTGAGGCACCTATTTCACTTGGTGTGAAGATTAAGTGAGATAATATATGTAAACAGTACTTTGACAATTGTATAGTCTATGCATATATACTTTATTGCTCTCAATATCTCTTATGCAGGATTGTTAATTAAAAAAGATTCATAACTCTCTTTTTATTCTTGGACATTCCTCACAGGTATTATTACCATTATTATTAACATCTCCTGCATTCATTCTTTTTGCCATTGCTTTTTCCTTAACCACTTTGGTACTGCGCTCACTGGCCACAAAACCTTGCCCACAGCCAGCACTCATAGTCAGCACGATAGTTTGTGCTGTGCATTGACGACGAATCATTTTGCTCTTGTGTGATGAGGAAAGCTTTAAAGCACTGAAAGCTTGTTTTACTTTACAGGCAGCTTTACTGGTAACGTAAATCAGAATAGGTAACATATATGTTTTCATTATGTTATTTTTAAATGTTCACAATTTTATTTTGATAAATGAAAAATTAGAAAAGTCATATCACGGCTGTCGGCTAAAGTCGCTGTGCGCGTTCATCTGTGGCTGTGGACTATAGTCGACGCCGGTACCCAAGTGGTTAAACGTGGTAAATGTTTCTTCTTTGCTCTGCAAGCGTGAATATTTCCGACCTTGGTTGCCAGAATTAGGTTACTGCTGGCCTAGGGAAGAGGAAGCTCCAAACCATGGCCTCCCCACCCCCCACATATACACCCACAGCCGGTAAGCAGCAGACTTCAGGCCCAGCGACTCGCAACGAAGGTTCAAGACGTGATGCGTTGTGTTTTCACGGTGGCTTCGTTTACCCTGTTTTGGTGGAGTCTGGGGGCCGGTGCTTGTGAATGGATTTTATCTTTGTGTGAGTGGATTTTATGTGGATTGCTGAAAAACTGAAGTAAATTCAGAAATGGGAACTGTCCTGGGTAGGGGACAGTGGGGACCGCCTCACGTGTAAGCTGCTGAAGCATTTGGCCCCACATGTGTGCGCTTGGAATTCAGGGTCGGGAGAGCCGGCAAGAGGAGGGCGAGTGGCCGACGTCTGACACGCTGGGCTGTGCGCGGAGTTTCGAGGTCACAGGCCGCGGCTGTGTCCACTCCCCTTCCTCTCGCCGTCAACAGACAGACAAAACTGAAAACACCCTATGCAGTGCTGGCGGAAATTGGAGATGGTGCAGCGGAACCACGGAAAACGGTACGGTGGTTCCTCAAAAAATTAAAAATAGAGTTACCATATGATCTAGCAATTCCAATTCTGGGTTTTACCCAAAAGAATTGAAAGTGGGAACTTGAACAGATCTTTGCACTTCCATGTTCACTGCAGCATTATTCACAATAACCAAAAGGTGGAAACAGCCCAAATGTCCACTGGCTAAGGGATGCATGCAACGTCGCGTGTGCATGTAATAGAATACTGTTCAGCCTTAAAAAGGCAAGAAATTCTGACACATGCCACGACGTGGATGAATCTTGAAGACAATATACTAAATGTAACAAGCCAGGCACAAGGGGGCACATACTGTATGATTCCATTCATATGAAGTACCTAGAGCGGTCAGATTCATAAAGACAGAAAGTGCAATAGAATGGTGGTTGCTAGGGACTGGGGAGTTATTATTTAATGGGTACAGAGTTTTAATTTTGGAAGATGAAAGGAGTTCTGGGGATGGAAGGTGGTGGTGGTTGCACAGCAGCATGAATGTACTTAATGCCACCGAACCGTACCCTTACAGATGGTTAAAAAGGTAAATTTTATATTGCATATATTTTACCACAATAAAAACAGTAAGAAGCATCCCTGAGAGTCTAGGCCAGCACCCTGGGGGAGACAGGGGAGGTGAGACGTACCAGAACACTACATCTTCTGGGAACTGAGAGGTTGGGAGGTGAGTCTCAGGTGGGGACTGCAGGTGGCAGGGAGCTGGGGTGTGCAGCAAGGAGACCTGGTTCCTAATGCTGACACGTCCCTCCTTAGGCTGGCTTTGGGCAAGTCATTTCCCCTTTGGAACCTCAATGTCGTCACCTGGAAAATGAGAAGTGCCATTCCCTCTTTATTCACGAAGTATTAACTGAGGGCCTGTCGTGTTTCAGGCACTGTTGAAGCTGCTGGGGAGACGGCAGGGAGCAGGCGGACAAGGCCTGTGCCCCGGTGGAATTATGTTGTAGTGGAGACAGACCTCCACTGTCCACGAGCAGACAAAGAAACAAACAAGAAAAGTATCAGATGACGATAGGAGCTCTGCAGCGCGATCATGGTGACCAGGGAGGGGGCTGCTTTAGGCAGGGTGGGCAGGGAAGGCTTCTCGAGGAGGTCCCATGTCAGCTGAGATCTGGCAGAAGAAGAAGCAGTGCTGGGTTGGGGTGGGGCGGAGGGCAGAGAGAAGGACTTCAGGAAGAGGCGGCAGCTGACGCAAAGGCCTAAGGCAGGACCGACGTCGGGTGACCGAGGCAGGGAGAGCTGGCCAGTGTGGCTGCGGCAGGCAGGGCAGGGGGAGCTGGAGCCAGATCATACTGAGGAAGAGGAGGGCCTGGCCGGCATTGTAGAAAGACTGCTGTGGCTGCCCTGTGATGAGGGCCCAGCTGGGAGAGCTGGGGCGGGGACGAGTGGGGGACAGAGCTGAGGCAGAGAAGAGAGCTGGGGGTGGAGAACCTGGGGGAGAGCTTGGTGTGGGGGTGTCGCTGCAGGGGGTGCTTTGGAGGGAGCTACAGGAAGTTGGAGTCCAGGTGAGAGGGTGTGGCTTTGCACCACACCCATCTCTTGTCCATTTCAGAGACACTCAAGAAAGCTACGGTCCCTTTTCCCAGGACAAGTGCACAGACACATATATTTACAAGATTTGAGTGTGTGATTTCAGGGAAACTTCTCAGATTTATCCACCATGAACCCCCGGACCAGAACTGCTGGGTGGATGTCTCCAAGCCCCTTCCCAGCTCGCCGTGCCTGCTTCCCTGGCTCTGGCGGCCACCGGGCAAGGCTGGGGCAGGAGGGAGGCTGTAGAGGGTGGGCCGTGGCTAATGGTCTAATGAGGTGCTTGTCATGGACTCTGAGAGGTTTCCCTTCTGGGTCCCCGAGTCCCAGCTTGACTCTAGTCCAAAGAGTGCACAGGGCAGGGCGGATCTGCCAATACTGAGAAACGGCCCCATTCGGACCCACTTGTTCAGAATTTGCAACCACACCGACTGTGCATTCCCAACAGGGGTGAAAATCCATTCTTGGCTAGGATGGGGTGAGAGACTTTTAGATATCACAGTGATTTGTCACCTTCCAAAGGACCACAGTACAGAAGCAGTAGATCTGTGATATTAAAATTTCATCAGGGTTGGGGAGGGAGTGGTTAGGGGAAAAAATGTCTAAAAGGGCTCCTTAAAGTAGTGATCATGAAAAAAGGGTTAAAAAGTACTGATTTAGATACAGAGAGGTTTTTCATCTGAGAGAGAGGAGTTAAATCCATAGAGCAGCTCAGGCTTTTCATTTTGATATACTAATTTATAAAGTAGGTTTATGACAAATCATTTTATTCTGTCTTGTGTAACTTGTTTGTGTGTATCTGACATGTTCTTTGTTAAGTTCTCAGCAGTAGGACCATCTCGCTGATTTGGGTAGGGTCACCACCTTGTACCGCCCCCCCCATGCACGTTCACACCTGTCAGTCCCCATGGCCCCGATACTGACCTCCGAGGGCAGGGATGTTTTTATTTCCATTTTATAGGTGAGGAAACTGAGGCTCAGACAAGGTAAGCGACTCACACAGACTCACCCGGGCCCTGGTCCACAGCCCTCCCCCGGCTCCGTGCAGGAGAGGAGAGGTGGCATGGTGCTCGCTGATGGGCACCAGAGCCCGCGGTGGCTGCGGGAAGCTGGGCATGTTTCTGGCCAGAGCGCAGGAGGGTGTGGACGAGGCTGGGCCTCCTCTGATGCTGCCTGGAAAGGCCGTGGGGAGGGGCTGTGGCCTCAGTGTTAATGGACTAATTCATCCATTCAAGTGGAGTGAATGCGGGTGACGCTTACTGCTGGGGACAAGGGTGGCTGGTGCCGTCACTGTCATGTGTGGAATCAATCTTTGTCTCGGGCCTTCCTTGGGAAGCCGGGCTCAGGATGGGCCCATGCTCCTGGGAACCCCTGGCCTTACCCGCAGCACCGAGGGACCAGGAAAATAAGTAAGGGACAGAGGGAATAAGGGCAGCCAGGGAAGGGCACGGGGAGACGCAAATCGCATTTCAGGTCCTGCCGTGGTGACCCGTTCAGATATTCTAGTTGAGCTGGAGTTGGTTGGCTGCTACCTCTCCTTCTAAATGAAATGAGTAAGGATTTGGGACGGCGCCTGGCACGCGGTAGGTGCTGTGTGGGTGGCGGCTACTGTTGTTTCTAAGGCTCTCCTGCCTTTGGCTTTCAGGGGCTCACCCCCGCCAGTGATGCCCAGCCCTTGGTAGCGCTCGAAGCACCTTCTACAGACAGGATGGCGGTGGAGGGACCAGCCCAGTCCCGCAGCCCATGAGAGCGGAGGCCCGTCCAGGCCCAACGATGGGGAACAGCACTGCAGACAACTCCTCGCTGAGCTGCACCATCGACCACACCATCCACCAGACGCTGGCCCCGGTGGTCTACGTCACCGTGTTGGTGGTGGGCTTCCCGGCCAACTGCCTGTCCCTCTACTTTGGCTACCTGCAGATCAAGGCCCGCAACGAGCTGGGCGTGTACCTGTGCAACCTGACGGTGGCCGACCTCTTCTACATCTGCTCGCTCCCCTTCTGGCTGCAGTACGTGCTGCAGCATGACAACTGGTCGCACGGGGACCTGTCCTGCCAGGTGTGCGGCATCCTCCTCTACGAGAACATCTACATCAGCGTGGGCTTCCTCTGCTGCATCTCCATCGACCGCTACCTGGCCGTGGCCCACCCCTTCCGCTTCCACCAGTTCCGGACCCTGAAGGCGGCCGTGGGGGTCAGCGCCGTCATCTGGACCAAGGAGCTGCTGACCAGCGTCTACTTCCTCATGCACAAGGAGGTCATCGAGGACGAGAACCAGCACCGCGTCTGCTTCGAGCACTACCCCATAGAGCCGTGGCAGCGCGGCATCAACTACTACCGCTTCCTGGTGGGCTTCCTCTTCCCCATCTGCCTGCTGCTGGCCTCCTACCAGGGCATCCTGAGGGCCGTGCGCCGCAGCCACGGCACCCAGAAGAGCCGCAAGGACCAGATCCAGCGGTTGGTGCTCAGCACCGTGGTCATCTTCCTGGCCTGCTTCCTGCCCTACCACGTGCTGCTGCTGGTGCGCAGCCTCTGGGAGGCCAGCTGCGACTTCGCCAAGGGCATCTTCAACGCCTACCACTTCTCGCTGCTGCTCACCAGCTTCAACTGCGTGGCCGACCCCGTGCTGTACTGCTTTGTCAGCGAGACCACGCACAGGGACTTGGCGCGCCTCCGCGGGGCCTGCCTGGCCTTCCTCACCTGCTCCAGGACCGGCCGGGCGCGGGAGGCCTACCCACTGGGCACCCCCGAGGCCTCGGGGAAGAGCGGGGCCCAGTGCGAGGAGCCCGAGCTGTTAACTAAGCTCCACGCCAGCTCGCCTGCAGGAGGGGGGTCCCCCATGGGTGGCTCGGCCTAGCCTGGGTCCCCCACGCTGGGGCCAGGGAGGCCTGAGCCTGCAGCCGCTGGCCGGGGGCCCTGAGCTCGCTGGCTGGCTTCCCCCCGCTTTGCCAAGCGCAGGTGCCTCTTTGTGCGGGAGGGAACGATGGGCCCTGGTCTGCCGAGGGGGAGTAAGCCCTGCAGGCTCACGGGTGTCCTCTCGGCTGGCGGGGATGCGGCCAGGCTGGGTGTGGCTCCTGGGGGAGGAAGACTGAGCTGTTGCTGCCGGGAGGTTTTCAAAGAGCTATGAGGGGGCTGTGGAGTGGGGGGAGCATGGGGTGGGGGACTGGGAGGTGAGGTGGGCAACTAGGTGTCCACCTGCCAGGGCCTTCCAGGGCCATTGTCACAGATGATACCTGTCCAAGTGTACTGCTGTTACTTGATGAGATGACACATGAAGCTGTACTGTCACCATGAACCCTAGAGCCCCGCCCCACACAGGGTGGGAAGGGAAGATTGGATGGGGAGAAGGAGTGGGAGCGAGGACAGTGAGGGTGTGACGGGCAGAGGAGGTCTCTAGTTCCAGCCACATCATGGTTTCACAGGAGGCTGAGCAGATCCCCAGACTAAAGGCTGATGGAAAACAAACCCCAGGGCTCCCTGGGGAGATGTCTGCAGTCCTTAAAAAGTCAGCACCAAAGCGCCAGTGTCAGGACAGGGGCCTGAAGCCAGTGTGTCTTTGAGCAAGTGCCCGACACAGATTCCTCCTAATTAGATTTCTGTTTCCCCGAAGGGCCAGACCTGGAAGCCTGGGGTGGGCGGGGTGGGGGAGAGTGTGTGTGTGTTCATGGTTAAAATGCCACAGTCTCCATGACAGCTGTGTGCCAAGACCCTGGGGCTAGGACCCTGTGACCACAGTACCCCATCCCCTCCGCCCTGTCCCCTTCCACACCCGCTGCGGCGTGTCTAGCAGTCTTGGAGAGGAGCACATGTTCTCCCCGAGTGCTCGGCTACAACAGAGCAAACACCACAGAGGAGCACGCTCTGGCAGCTCTCAGCCAAAGGCCTGGGGTTAAGTCTGCTCTGGTTTAAATAACTCCCGTGACAAGGAGAAGAGGTGGCCTCTGTTCTCCATCTCTGCTCCACTGC
>CAUYPO010044330.1:0-14509 GCA_963574435.1 Cheirogaleus major
CTCAAACTCCTGGGCTCAAGCAATCCTCCTGCCTCAGCCTTCTAAGTAGCTGGGACTACAGGCATGCACCACCATGACCGGCTAAGTTTTGTATTTTTTGTAGAGACAGGGTCTTGTTATGTTGTTCAGGCTGTTCTCAAACTTCTTGCCTTGAGTGATCCTCCCTCTTTGGCCTCCCAAAGCGCACCGCACCAGGCCCGGTGCATGTTTTTTGAACAAGAACACACTCTTGGCAGGCGGGAGGGGGGAAGAAGTGTAGAGTTACATAATGTGTGCCTTGCCTGGGCCACCTGGGGATTGGACTCGCTTGAAGCTCTGACATGTGGGGGGGGAGGGGGGTGGGGCAATGTATGTAACCCCAACAACATTTGTACCCCCATTATATGATGAAATAAAAGCAAAAAAAATAAAAAATAAAAAAAATAAAATGTAGAACAGAGAAAAAGAAAAGTACACTCAGAAAATGTATAATAAACAAAAATAAACACCAAATAACATCCTCCCAAGTGAGCTATCACAAGAACGGAAGAATAGACACCACATGTACTCACCATCAAACTGGCACTGACTGATCAACACCAAGGTGCTCACACAGTAGTACTATTCTTTGGGGGTAGGAGGGGTGGGGGTGGGTAAACTCACAAGTAGTGGATGTGGTGAGTGCTGTTGGGGGGGAAGGGCACATCTCAAATCACAGTTGGGATGTGGCAAAGTCATAACATGTAACCAAAATGTTTACACCCCCATAATATCCTGAAATTAAAAAGAAAAGATTATATAAGTGAATCCAAATATGTCAGCAATCACACAAACATACACACACGCACAAGCAAATCAACTAAATTTAATTCACCACTTAAAGATTTTAAGAAAAATAAAACAGGTATATGCTGTTTAAAAGAATTATTCCTAAAGCAAAATAAAACAGAAATTTAAAAAGCAAAGAAATGAAAAGAGAAATATGATGCTAAAAACTAAGAAAAAGAATGCTGTTAGCTACATAACATGAAACCAATTTTAAAGCAAAACTAATTTTTAAGATAAAAATGTAGTTAGATAATAAAAAAAAGAAAGCATCAGAGGGTCTTATCTTTTATGACATGATACGCGATGAATTTTATACCCTCAAAATACATAAAGCAAAAACTAAGAATTACAATGAGAAATGGGCAAATCCACCATTGCTAAAAGCTGTTTTTTATACATCTACCAGTGATAGTTCCAGTAGACTTGAAAAATCATCAAAGTATAGAAACATGAGAATCAACTTTCCACTAAAGACACAATAGAGCATTGCATCCAATACTGAAAGAATATGTATCCTTTTCAAGCATATGTAGAACATTTACAAAATTTGCCAATGTACTAAACCACAACAGGAGGCTCAAGAAATGCCAATGAATCATTATCATAGAGGTGACATTCTCTGGTCCCAATGCAATAGTAAAAAAAATTATTAAGTCATTAAATATGAAATGTCCAATCTCTGTAGTTGAGCAGTGTTGTTTGCGCGACATGTAGTGGAGCGTTATCTTGAAAGAAAATTAGTCTGTCTGTATTGACCAATCTCAGCTGCTTAATCACAAGCATTCTCATCATTTTGTCCAATTGGTTGCAGTAGACATCCACTGTAATCTACTGACCAGGTTTCATGAAGCTGTAGTGGATAATACCAGCACTGGACCACCAAACAGACATCATTAGCTTTTTCTGATGAGCATTTGGTTTTGGAATGTGTTTCTGCACTTCATCTTTATCCAACTGTTGTGTCAAATGCCTGCGGTTGTCAAAAAGAATTCATTTTTCATCACATGTAACAATAGGGTGTAAAAATGGTTCACCGTTATGTTGTGACAGCACAGAAAGGGAAGCTTCAGGATTTCTCTTCTGACTCTTGTTTAATTCATGTGGTACACATCTATCAAGCTTCTTCACCTTGCCAATTTGTTTCAAATGTTTCAATATTGTTGGAATAATAATGTCAAATCTTGCTGTTAATTCGCTCTTAGTTTGAGATGGATCTGTTTCCACTAGAGCTTTTAGCTCATCATAAGCCATCTTGGTTTCAGGTCACCTATGTGGCTCATTTTCAAGATTAAAATCACCAGAACAGAACTGCTCAAACCATGGATGTACTATGTCACATCATTTCCAAACACTTTGTTGATATTTTGGGCTGTCTGTGCTGTTCCACGAGGGAACTCATGTTTGAAAATATAACACAAATTTTTGACTTATACATGGTTTCACAAAATTTGCTCTAAAAAAAATTTGGAAGATAATCACAAGCCAAAACATGTGTTTGAAAGACTAAGGATGTACCGTCACAATAAAAATAAAACAAGAAGTTTCGAAGTGAAATGTCAGATATATTAACTGTCAAGCTTAGTACTTAAGGAAATCAGACATTTCATACTGAATACATCAAAACATCAGAATCTTTTTTCATTTGGAAATATCAAAACATATTTCTAAGTAACTAATTGGCAACTGAAATCATAATTGTAGTAAAATAAGTAATAAGAATTGAAAATAAGCAAAAGCAGTATACATTAGAGAACAAAGAAAGAAAGAATAAAATAGCAAATTAAAAAAATATAGAATGATGGATATAAGAAAATAAAAATTAGAACCAGTAAAATAGAAAGCAAAAGTGAAAAAAAACAGAAAAACTACAGATAATTGTTAAGACTGTAACTTATTAATTTTGGAAGAAAAATAAGTTAAGCTCTAGTTTTTCCTAAGAATTGAAGAAAGTAGAGCTAAGCAATAATGAGATCAAAAGGAGAGTACAACTACAGATAGAGGGGAAAAAAGAAAATTATATAAACAGCTTTATGCCCCTGGTAATAAAATGTTAGACAAACATTTATTAGAAAAATGCATCTTAAAATGTATGTATTTGAAATTGTAAGAGACTTTTGTATATGAGAGAAATCAAATTGGAAATTAAAAACCTAACCACAAAGATACAGTTGTTTTTCAGATGAGTTCTATCAAACCTTCAAGAAATATATCAAAAATCAGAGTATTTTATGAATACTTGTTTATGTTCTAAAGTATGAAAAATAAATAGTACACTGAACTGTCATTATTTCTCAGAAAGAAAGAGAGCTCAAAGAGATGAAGGATAAAGCTTTAGATATATTGTTAAATGTTTTATTTCCTAAAAAGTGAAAAATAGACATCTAAAAATATGAAAATGTTAATATTTCTTTAGTTTTTGTGTGGGGTACATGAGTACACATTTTATGTTTTTCTATAATTTATGTGTTTAAAATTTTTATTTAAAAGATGAATGTTTAAAAATACAAACAAATAGATGAACAAAATGTGACTAGAAATATGTAGATTTATGTCAGCAAAATGCTTAAAAAACATTAAGCCAAGTAAGTAGCAACAGTGCAAAGATTGAAAGTGCTATTTTTCTCCCTAACATGGCTGATGGGCAGCTTGAACAAAAATGCATTTTGCTAAGAACCTCAGATTATTCATGTTCAGGCAAAGGGCAAGAAGAGAGCTTTTGTTAGTCTCTGGCTATCTGTCAGGCATTGTGTGTTCTATAAGTTTGACATATATGATATTTAATCTTCACTCTGCACCCATAGGGTAGTAATATGCCCAATACACAGGAAATATATGGCTCAGAAAAAGATAAATCATCTGCCCATTTTCAGAGAGTGGATAATTGGTAGGACAGGAATTTGAACTCACATCTGCTTAAACCCCAAAAATGTATGTGCTTTTCACCACAGCTTAGTAATAATAATGATAATTATAATAGTGTTTACTATAAGTATGTTTTAGGCACTAAACGTAGTGTATATGCATTATATCTCAATTAATTCTTTAAAATCTCTCTTAGTTTTATTCTCTCATTTTACACAAGAGGAATTTGAGGTTTAGAGAGATCAAATAAAGTACCCTGTGTGTCAATACTAGTGTGCCCAGAACCACATGTAGAGCCTAGTTTGACTGAAGAGAGGCTTGTGACAATAGCCATTCTACTAATTCTACTAAAGTAGAATGAGATTTTAGGTGGGGCAAAGCCAGGTTTAATTTATCTGCCCCACCTAGCACAGTATCTAGGAGAAGCCCTTTTTCCACACTCCCGCAGATAAAATGAAAGAAATCTGCTGCTCACTTTATTCCACAATAGATGCCATGGTCAAGGCCTCCTGTGCATGGGACTTGCACTATGAAGTATATAAAGCAAAGTATTTCAAACAAAGCCATTTAAATTTTCTCTGACTGTCCTTTTCCTCAAGTCCTACTACCAGACCCTCATTTACAGCTGACAGAAAACAGTGGCAGCTTTAATTAAGGAATGCCATGTTTTATTTCTTCACACAGATCTATAAAATGCTAATGAAACAGGACACTCTGTCAAAATTGTGATGAACACTGGATTATGTTCCATCTGGAAACCTGAGTCCCTTCCTTATTCACTGCATGTATGCAATCTCTTACAGAAGGTGCTCAGTCTCTCTGAATACCTGTTTCCTCATCATTCCCTTTGGAATAGAAGCCACAAGGCTCAAGCCACCATCTACTGCAAAAGGCAAACTACCACACTAACAGTAGTTATTGTAATTTTAGAAGACATTGTTTTCTATTAATCTCTTAATCTCTCTTCAAGTAGTGCCCTAGTTCCTCTGTTATTTTTCCCCAATGAAATTCTTATTTTTAAATAAAAAAGGGGGTAGAGAACGGAACTGATGACTTCAGCACCTCAGCGTTTATCGTTTCCATATTCTATTGCATTAACCATCAGTAAAACAGTTTCAAAATTTTAGCTTTTACAGATACTTGATATAGGAATGAGACTACAGAATTGGAGAGCAAGTTAGAAGCCAAATCTAGGAAATAATTACTTAGAGAAAGTGGTGGGGACTGCGAAACAGAGAAGGTTGAGAGAGAAGAGAAAGATGAAGGAAGAAAAGGGAAAGAACAGGAGTGATGAAAGCAAAGCAGAGGCAAACATCAGGGCAAGGACAGCCTTGGAGATCTCATATAATTATGTGGTTTTAGATGGTAGAAGAATTTAAGAAAGTAGCAGAAAATAAAAAGCAATCAGAAAGTGAAGATGACAATGAAAAGGGGACAATTGTACCGATTACATAATATCAATATATTATAGCAATAGCTACCAAATATTGAGTATCTAATAAGGGCAGCACTGCTTAATGCACCTATTTAATGTCTTTAATCATTATAATAACCTCTAAGGTCAATTATCCAAGGATCCCTGGGTTGGTACTGATTTACTCAGTGTGGCTAGAATAGCAGGGCCACATATTACAAGTCAAACTCCATGGGTTTGTTGAGACATCTCAGGAAAGAGAGAGCAGACTATACATGTCAATGAGGGAAACAGTAAGATATCAAAAGAAGCAACTAGATGAAATTTCAAGATTTAGCTAATATTTTTGTGGTAATTATATGGTTGATGTATGTGAGATATAACCACATACTTTACAGTTGTTTCTATTAATAAATATTCAGAAATGAACGCTGTTGTGGCTATTATTGGAGTTTCTAGGACAATACTAATCAATCACTAAGGGTCCTACAGACCCACAGAAATATAATCAACTCTCAAAGCTTCAACATCCATCTCCCTTCTCCTCCCTTTCTCCCCTCTCCTCTCTCACTTCTCTCCTCTCTCCTCTCTTTTGTCTTCTCTCTCTCTCTTTTCTCTTTCCCCAGTCCCCTTCTTCCTCCTTCTTGCTGACTTACATTCACGTATAGCTATAAACAACTATTGCCATCAGCACTTTTTTTATTTTTTAATTTACCAACTCTTATACCAGATCCGACAAACAGGTAATTCTAGAAGCAGGCAGCACTGATCAGAATAATTTTCCTCCCCTAGTTCTTATTAATTAGATCATTCCTTTTAACTACCCTTCCTTCCTCCAAGTGGTTTTAGGCTATTAAGCCTTCATACAACATAAGTAGCCCCAAACAAAAAAGGTCAAATCTGTATTGAATATGGTAGTCCTGAATGTTTTGTTCCTCTGACTACCAGCTGCGGTGGCTAATACAAACACAGATCCAACATCAGCATACGATGAAATATTTTAAGTGGCTATAATTCTTTTGGAATAATACAGAGAAAAGAATTCAAAACCTTGAGGAAACAGAAATGCTGCTTAATTTGATTTATCAATTATATTCCAAAGCTCCTTAAATAGGACTGCACAAAAATCCAAGGTGAGAGGTCAGTTTTTTCTGCTTTCAAGTAAAAATCTCTCTCACACACATATTTTTGTTTATATATACACATAACATATGTATATATAACATACAAATAACATATATATGACAGGTTGGATTCTCCAGAGTGGAAGCTGACACAGTGTTGGGGTTCAAGATGCTTATTAGCAATAAATACCTTTAACAGAAAGGGAGGGGAAGCAGGATTGGAGTAAAAAGCCAAATGGTGATGCAATACCAACAAAGCCTCAGCCAACTGGAAGGGAGCTCTAGAGAGAGTATTTCCAGGCACAGTACCCCATGTAAGGTGGAAATGTCCAAACCTTTCTATCCCCAACTTGCTTAGGCTGCCTAAGGAAGGGCATAGTCTGGAACAAAGAGGCTCTCTACAGCTGGAACAGACTTCAAAGTAGCTGACATAGCCTTTTTCTGAAGAGCTGGAATGAATAAATGTTTTCTACAGTTTATATATCTGTAAAATACCATTTATAGAGTCAGTAGTCATTAAAAGGGATGGAAATCATGTACTCAAGGATATCATGACATATAGGAATTTTCAAATCCTTCCCTTGATTAATGACTTCTCCCTTCAAATCCCTGACAAACAACTCAGGGCAAATTAGCACTTTATTACTGGGTGAAACTCTGTTCTCTAATATAAAATCCTAGTAAACTAAGCAGAACAAATTGAGAGCTCCTTTCTCCCTAAACAATGTAGGCCTAAGGGATTCTATACAAAGCCGGCTTTTTTTTTGTTTGTTTTTTTTTTTGCCTAGTACTCAACAAATAACCAAACCGGAGTCCAGTAATTATTATATTACCTATCTTTAGCAAATTTGTGAATGAGAAGATTCAGTAGAAATAGAAAACTAATCCCAGTGCTTAGTGCAAAGCTCACCTGAGATTTCTTCCTTAGGCATGTTGGCGGGAATCACAAACACAGAAGGAGGTTTATGAAGCAAGACCATGCCCATATGCTTTTCTATCATTAACTCCTTGTAGAGCTACAGTCCCTGAATGCAAAGTTCCCAGGCTAGGGAACCAAGTACAGTTCTTAGGCTTGTCTCAATGCCAGCAATTTGGATTTATAAGAGCCCAAAAAGAAAAGATTGATAAAAGGAAAAAGAATATTATTCCTGCAAAGAAAAGGAACAGGCTCATACCATACTGCTCTAAACTTTCATTCATCCTCTTGAGCTATGATCATTAATTCCCCTGAAAGCTCCAAGCCCTATAATTATAGTGCCTTAAATTATCCTGGCATTTGGCCAATATAGATTTGCACTTCTAATCTACAGTGATGGGATAGGGCCAAAAAAGGGCAAATAGTTTTCTACTTTAGATTCTTAACAGGAATGTGTGCAATTAAAGAGAATATTACTTTCTAACAGACACTTTAATAAATTGTATAATCGACAATTTCTCTGAACACTCCTACTCTCCTAAAAACCCTCTGCTGTTATGTCATGGTTGCTAAAACTTTCAACTCTAGGTACATTTGCACTTCTCAGAACACTTTTTCTTTACTTGTCAGGCACCTAGATATTCTAAATGAATTATAAAGGTTAAGGATGGTTTTGTCCTTTTTTCTCCTTTAGGCTGAAGTAGAGTAGGTAGAATTATGACCCCTCTCAGTTAATTTTTTTTCCCTTTTTAACAGGGGCCTGTGAAGATCTTCTGGTGCCTCTGACAAACTCTCAAAGAAGTGGGATTGCGTACCAAAATAGTAACTGCCAGGAGAACCTCTGAGAGCTAGAGTATGTCAGGTGCAGATGGTTTATAGCTGTTGGCTCTCAAGAGGGTCTTCTTGGTTTTATGCCCACAGTATATTAAAAAGCTATGGGTTCTAGACAAAATATGTTACAGGCTGGAAGCCATTTGAAATTCAAAAATTCAATCCTAGCCCAAGTTTATTCCCTTATTAATTAATAATTAATATGGCCAAATATGTTTTTTATATTTTCAAATAACTAATGTAAATGGGAAGATATTTGGAAGATGGGATAATGCACATACGTGTGTGTGTGCGTGTGTGTGAGTGTGTGTGTTTGCATGATTGTGTGTTGGCTCAAGTCAGGTGGGGATAGACAACAGCTCTAGCATGAAGAGTGTAAGTTGGTATCTTGGAAGATTTGAATGAGTGTGGAAACAGCCTCAGATTTTATGGTACATTTATGAGTTAGAAACGAGAAATCATTCCCTTGCAGAAGGCCAGGTCAGTGTAAAAAGTAATTTTCAGTAAGTGACAGAATAGAAGCTCTAGGGCATGTTACTGAGGTAGACCCCATGACATGGGTTGTAGCAAGTCTAGCAAAACATTACAAGCAGTAAATGCTGTTAATTTGAGACTCAGAAATCAAATGAAGTGAATTATTGTTGGTATAATTTGCATACAGACTCCACAGTCAGTTTTGAGGAGCTGCTTTGGAGGGATACAAGAGTGGGAGTCTAAGAAGATGTGCTCAGGGGACGAAAGGAAAATTCAGCAAAGAGCAGTGGACGTTTGCTTATAAGAAACAATACCTCTAATTCACAGCCTCACAACCTCTACTGCTGTCTTAGGCAGCATGATGCAGGAAACTTCTGATATTTTGTGACAATTTACATTTGCTTATTACTTCCTATATCAGCCCCTAAAGACATAGTAGGTCACAAGGAAGCAAAATCATAAATAGGCTTCAGAAAAATGGAATAAACTTTTTTCCTCATTATCTCTTCCTCTCAGAATTTTATTAAAATTTGATTGTGGCAGTAATGTGGATTGTTTTTCTCTTTTTAAGTGTAGGTGGATATAATTTCTTTGAGCTTTCTCTGGGCACAGGTATTTTAAGACAACATGAAAAAATATATAGGCTGTTGAGAGTCTGTAAAATTTTTTGAAAATATATAGATATAGATACAGATGTAGCTATAAATGAAGATATACATGTAGATTTAGATATATAATCTTCAACTTATAGTCTACATTGTCTAATCTTATTTTATATGATCAAATTTCAAGTTCCATTTAGATAGGTACTTGTTTCCTTCTTCCTTGGAACTCATGTTAAAGGCAACATAGTATAGGTTGAAAACCAGAGGGTTATAGACTGAAGACAGTTTACTGCCATTTCCTGGTTTTGTGACCTTAGATAAATCTTTCGTATTTTCTGTTTTTTGGTTTCTCTAAACTGAGCATCAAAATACTTATGAGATTTAAATCATGTGAAGGTAATTGTGAGTAATATAGCCAATATAGACAGCATTCTTTACAATATAAATTATTTGATTTAACATTGTACTTCAAAATGCAAACAATTTACAAGTAATATACATTTAACAAACATTAATATAAGCAATAAGTTAATAATGTATAAAATATTTATATTTTAAAGTTTTATATAAATAAAACAATATCAATATTACAATTCTTGTATTGAAACCATCTATCAGAGATCTTAATCATTAGCAATAGGAGATGCTTCTGATTGCTTTAAGTAGAGAATGAATTTATTAAATGAATATTGATTAATTCTCCTAACCACTGAGAGATTCTCCAACCAGGATCAGAGGCTGTAGGACCAGATGCTAAGCCCAAATGCAGGCTGTAGAAACTGTGGTAGGAATACCACTACACAGCACAGTAATGCTTCAACTTGCAAGCTACCACCAATACAATCTTGGGTGCCTTTGCTACCCCAGGAACTTATTTTTTCTATAACTACAAAATCACAAACAAAGGATTCTCCTAAGAGTCTGCTTCTATTTTCATTAGTTAAACAAATTCAGTATCTAAGGTTGATCTGTTTGCGGAAGCCTATGTGCCTGAACCCTAGCTGCAAGAGAGTATCTGGTATATTCAGCATCTAAAATATGTGATGGGCTCTGTCACCTCTCCAGACTCCAGAAACACCTGGAGCATATAAGGGGACTTCAATGATGACAGGAAAAATAAAAGGGAAAGCAAGTTTATGATTTTAGCCACTTCTTAATAAATATAAGGGAGAGTATCTGCTCTAGTCTAGTTTATATTCTAGTTTTCAAAGATCTGATACTTATTTGTATGTACTCTTTATAATATGTGAAAATGATCTGTACTAAAAACATCATTCTCTTTTTGTTTAGGTATCTAATTACTAGTTACAGAATGAGTCCAATCCCATATAATTGCTTAAAATTTATTTTATGTTCACATTTTGTCTATTGATAATTATTGAGATTGGCTAAATTCAATTAGGTCTGCAAAATGATGGTTGTATAATTTGCATTTCAACCTAGAAACGACAGCCTCACCAACTTCCTCTATTTCAGTGTTTCAATTGGATGTCATCAAAATACATATCCCAAGGTCCACTCATAAATTCTGATACAGTAGAACCATAAGATGCTTCTGTTACAGTTGGACATGCTCCATAATTTAAGAAATACTACTTAAAATATTGAGTGCCCTCTATTCTCTGTCTTTATGGACTTTTGCAATTGAGGAGACATCTTTCTTTCTTTGTTGAGGTTGTAGCTGTATACATATTTTGGCTTGAAAAAAGAAATATAAATTCTGCTGGCCTCTGTAATAATACCACCAAGTTCCTCCTACTTCACCATACCATTCAGAAGTTTATAACTTGCATGAATGATACTGTCTAGACTTCTAAAACATGTTTTTTAATCAAATTTATGTATGATATTATATAAAAATATTATAATTTTTTAAATAAAAACAGATTCACCACTTTTATATAAGGCATGACATTAATATAATTTACTGTTGCACTTTAGTTACACACCAAAGAAATATAGTTTATTTTTCCTCATCTCACTCTTCCTTACAACAGCAGTATAATGTATAAACATTAAAAACAACAACAACAACTCAGAGTTGCACTCTAGCCCAGGCAACAGAGCAAGACACTTTCTTAAAACAAACATACAAACAAACGAACAAAACAATTCAGAGGCCAGGCACAGTGACTCATCCCTGCAATCCTAGTACTTTCAGCGACTGAGGTGGGAGGATTACTTGAGGCCAGAAGTTTGAGACCAGCCTGAGCAACACAGCAAGACCTCATCACTACTATATATATATATATATATATTATATATACTATACTATATATACTATACTATATGATATATATATATATATATATATATACACACATATATAAACAGGTCATGGTAGTGTGCACCTGTAGTCCCAGCTTGAGCCCAGGAGTATGAAGTTGCAATGAGCTATGATGATGCCACTACACTCTAGCCTGGGTGACTGAGAGAGACCTTGTCTCAAAAAGCAAACAAAAACAAACAAAACTTCAGAATAATATGAAACTGGTGAGTTTTCAAAGATCCCCCAAAATATTTTCTTTCTGAATCTTAATATTTATTTTTCTATATTCTGATATGTCTATGTTTATTGTCTCTCATGGAAAACCATGAAATTGAAGTAATAATCTATTAATAAGAAAAAATAGTAAGATTCCAGTGATATATTCCTCTATTCTGTTTAGTAAAGTTTTCTAGCTATGTTTATCTTTCTTGTTTTCAAACCATTCCTTCAGCATATCCTTTAAAAAAAGGATTTTCCAAGGTTTTTAAGAGTTTACACTGTGAATTCTTATCTTGCACTTCTTTGAGTCTCTTGAGTCCCTGATAGCATATTAGAAATACCACCAAGGAAGAATTTATCTGACTTATCTGGCACTTCCGCATTGGTGACCAGAGTCGCCAGAGTCGATAAAAAATGTTAGTGGGAATGGAGAAATTTGGGAGGCCTGCTTATCAGATGATGAAACTTAGAAAATAGAAACTGGGTACAAATACCCATTGAATTGACAGAATATTTAGAGTCCTTTTATAAAATATATTCATTTATTTCTTAATTTCTTAATACTTCAACTACATGTACACTTGCTGTGGCTTTGTGCACCCCTAATTAGTTCATACTTTTCATCATGAAAAGTGAAAAAAACAATATGAACAAAAGAAGGACCAGGGGAATAATAACCATATTTTACAATTTGAGATCTTTTGGAAATTACCTTATACTATTTTATTTTCAAATGTCTGTAACAATATATTGACAGAAATGAAACCTTCTTTAGTCTTTTTAACATTTTCAAATTCCTAGTAGAGCTGCTGTATTTTACAAGTAAAAACTAATGCTTCTACTTTAATCAGTTGTATTTGTTTTGCAGCTCCTGTCTTGCTATAAGATAAACATTTTATACTTTGAAGCAGTACTCGATTTCAAACAGATGGACAGTCTTTCCTTTTATACCACAACAGAAAACATAGCTTTGTCCATAGTATCAACAGAGGAAAAAACTGTGTAAATAGGGAGCGTTACTATTCTGACAGTGAACACAGAATCTTTATTAGGAGAAGGGAAAATAAGTGTTTCATAAAGGCGGAAATACAGATTCATGATCATGTTTGAATTTGGTAGTGCTAAGAAGTTAAATATCCAGCTATTTGGATTGCATTGTGTCTAGTTCTATTATTATTTTCCAGTTCAATCCAGAATCAGAAGGTACACAGCTGTAAATAAAATCAAAATTTGTAACTGTGGAGTTAATGCTCAACAGATATGGAGGGTACCCCGTTATTCCACTGATCTTCCAGACAGAGTGAGGAAAGAATCTGGAACAACTCTATCAAGCAATACTCAGGCTGAGTCAATCTGACACCTAGTAGAGAGGTTACAGTTATATGAGTCATTGACATAGTAAAAATTATTAAACCATGTAACTCTGACTCTATAGATTTCCCATTTTTGTGGTGTTTTCTGATACTCCATATTTATGTTTTATCTTTTTGTTCACTAGACTTTTTTTTCTTTGCCAAGTTTAAATTGACTTTGTGTATGTATCTGAATTCCTACATTTAGTAGATTTTTAAAATATCTCACCAGGCACAGTGGCTCATGTCTGCAATCCTAACTCTTTGGGAGGCGAAGGCAGGAGTATTACTTGAGGCCACGAGTTTGACACCAGCCTCGGCAACAAGCAAGATCCCATGTCTACAAAACTTTAGCCAGGTGTCCGGGTCCGCACCTATACTCTCAGCTACATGGGAGGTAGGAGGACCACTTGAACCCAGGAGTTCAAGATTACAGTGAGCTATGATCATGCCACTGTGCTCCAGCCTGGGTGACAAACAAGACCCTGTGTCTTAAAAGAAAAAAAAAATCTCATTAACTTTTCTTATTTTATATTTACTTGGTTAACAACATTATTGCTGAATTAAGAGTGTACTGATTTTTTTTCTTTTACCCTAGTGTTGAAAATAGTACAGACAATTGTTTTCAGTATTTAAAGGTTTAATATTTATTGTGTGCCGTCGTGTTGCCCAATGATGCATTTTCCTTTTTCTTTACGTCTGTGGTCTGATTACCAAAATATTTTTAACAAAATTATTTATACAGGCTATAAATCACATAAAATGTCATAAAAACCATAACTCTTATGTTACCAACATCTACCCCATGAGTACATTGCCATGATATTTAATTTCAAATGACATTTGTTTTTTATTAATGCATATTAGTTGTACATATTTTGGGGGTACATGCGAAATTTTGCTGCCTGTATACAATGTGTTATGATCAAATCTGAGTAATTGGAATATTCACCACCTTAAACATTCATCTTTTCTTTGTGTAGAAAACATTAAAATTTTCTTATATCTATTTTGAAGTATACCATAAATTATTGTTAACTACAAATTTTCTACTATATCATTAAATATTAGAAATTATTTCTTCTATCTTTCTTTTTGTACTCCTTGACCAACTCCTCTCAAATGACATTTTTTAATTGGTAAATTTTTAGTTGGTTTAATTTTAGAGAATCAGACATTGTTAAGTATTATGTAAGTGATGAAAGAAAGAAAGACAGAGGAAAAGAAAGAAAGAGAAAGAAAGAAAGAAAGAAAGAAAGAAAGAAAGAAAGAAAGAAAGAAAGAAAGAAAGAAAGAAAGAAAGGAAAGAGAGAGAGGAAGGAAGGAAGGAAGGAAGGAAGGAAGGAAGGAAGGAAGGAAGGAAGGAAGGAAGGAAGAGAAAGAAAGAAAGAAAGAAAGAAAGAAAGAAAGAAAGAAAGAAAGAAAGAAAGAAAGAAAGAAAGAAAAGAGACATTATTCTTGGCTAGAATTATCCCTTCCCTGTGACAACAGAAGAAAAAAAAAAGTAATATGAGACATATTATAGCCACAACTGTTACATCTGGTGTGAAATACACAATTATACTTATTCTCCTTCTCTTATAACCAGTTTTAGATTTTCCTCAACCTAGGCTAGCACCTCTACTAGTCTAGGCAA